>ML300514.1:8790-26290 GCA_005239495.1 Nicotiana undulata
TGACCGAACCCATAGGGCTGCCTACGTATCCCCTCTTAAACGGGAATCAGGTCAGGCGTAGTTCAATTACAACATTTGATAAAGCATGAAAGTTACACGTAGTAACGCTTGACTGCGTCTGAGTTGATTGGTTTTGGCCAGGTTTCTCCATCCATTTCTTCAAGTATAAGTGCTCCTCCTGTCAGTACTCGATGAACCATGTACGGGCCTTGCCAATTGGGAGAGAATTTCCCTTTTGCTTCGTCTTGATGAGGAAAGATTTTCTTTAACACCAGCTGCCCCGGTGTGAATCGTTTCGGATTGACTTTCTTGTTGAAGGCTCTGGTCATTCTGTTCTGATATAGCTGACCATGACAAACTGTGTTCATTCTCTTTCCGTCTATGAGGGCTAGCTGTTCATAGCGACTTCTTACCCATTCTGCATCGCTGAGCTCGGCTTCTTGTATGATTCTCAGAGATGGAATCTCGACCTCGGTAGGAATGACGACTTCCGTACCATATATCAACATATAAGGGGTTGCCCCAGTTGACGTGCGGACTATGGTGCGATACCCCAACAGAGCAAATGATAATTTCTCATGCCACTGCTTGTGCTTTTCTGTCATCTTTCTCAGTATCTTCTTGATGTTCTTGTTGGCAGCCTCAACGGCTCCGTTCATCTGAGGTCTGTATGCTGTAGAATTCTTGTGCTTGATCTTGAAGGCTTCACACATTGTTTTCATCATGTCTCTGTTTAGATTGGAACCATTGTCGGTGATGATTGACTCTGGAATTCCAAACCGACAAACGATGCGGTCACGGACGAATTCGGCCATAACTTTCTTAGTAACTTCTTTGTAGGATGCTGCTTCGACCCATTTAGTGAAGTAATCAATGGCGACCAGAATCAACCTGTGTCCGTTGGAGGCGGCAGGTTCGATTGGTCCAATAACATCCATGACCCAAGCGGTGAACGGCCACGGAGAACTTGTTGCATTAAGCTCACTGGGAGGTACCTTTATCATATCCCCATGTATCTGGCATCGGTGGCATTTTCGGACATACTGGATGCAATCTGTTTCCATGGTCATCCAGAAATAACCGGCCCGAAGTATCTTCTTTGCTAGCACGAACCCGTTCATATGAGGACCGTATGTACCCGCATGTATTTCCTCCAGCAGTTTTGTTGCTTCTCTTGCTTCGACACATCTTAGCAAACCCAAATCAGGAGTCCTTCTGTACAGGATTCCTCCGCTGTGAAAGAAATTGTTTGACAACCTTCGAAGTGTGCGCTTCTGAATAGCGTTTGCAGGCCCTGGATATTCTCCCTTTTCCAAGTACTCCTTAATATCATGAAACCAAGGCTTTCCGTCTGCTTCTTCTTCAACATGGGCGCAGTAGGCCGGCTGATTGTGGATTTTTACCAGGATAAGATCTATGAAGTTCTTGTCTGGATACTGGATCATAGATGACAAGGTAGCCAGTGCGTCGGCGAACTCATTCTGGATTCTGGGGATGTGGCGGAATTCTATCTTTGTGAACCTCTTTCTCAATTCCTGTACACGATGTAGATATGGCAATATCTTGGAATTCTTGTTCGCCCATTCTCCTTGGACTTGGTGTATCAATAAATCTGAGTCACCAATCACTAATAACTCCTGAACGTTCATGTCGATGTCCAAGTTGAGCCCCAAGATGCAGGCCTCATATTCAGCCATGTTATTTGTGCAGGGGAACTTGAGTTTGGCGGATATCGGATAATGCTGATCGGTTTCTGATATTAAGACTGCTCTGATACCTACGCCTTTGAAGTTTGCAGCCCCATCAAAGAACATCCTCCAACCATCGTAGGATTCTGCAATGTCTTCTCCTACGAAGGATACCTCTTCATCGGGAAAGTACGTCTTCAATGGTTCGTATTCTCTGTCCACATGATTTTTAGCAAGATGATCTGCTAGTGCTTGTCCCTTGACCGCCTTCTGAGTCATGTAAATAATGTCGAACTTACTTAACAGGATCTGCCATTTAGATAGTTTACCAGTAGGCATGGGCTTCTGAAAGATGTATTTCAACGGATCCATCCTTGATATGAGGTACGTTGTATATGCACAGAAATAGTGCCTCAGCTTCTGTGCGACCCAAGTCAGAGCGCAACAAGTGCGTTCTAATAGAGAGTACCGGGCCTCATACGGAGTGAAATTCTTGCTGAGGTAGTAAATTGCTTGTTCCTTTCTCCCTGTCTCGTCATGTTCCCCAAGAACGCAACCGAAAGATCCATCCAACACAACAAGGTAGAGTAGCAAAGGTTTACCTGGCTCGGGTGGTACCAGGACTGGTGGTGTTGAGAGATACTCCTTGATTCTGTCGAAGGCCCTTTGACAATCCCTGGTTCATTTGGTTGCAGCATCCTTTCTCAACATCTTGAAAATTGGTTCACAAATGACAGTAGACTGGCTATGAACCTGCTGATGTAATTGAGCCTCCCTAGGAAACTCATAACATCTTTTTTGTTCTTTGGTGGCGGAAATTCTTGGATGACTTTGACCTTTGATGGATCCAGTTCTATTCCTCGGCGGCTGACAATGAATCCCAGTAACTTGCCAGCAGGAACCCCGAATGCACACTTTGCAGGGTTAAGTTTCAAATTGTACTTCCTTAACCTGTTGAAGAATTTTATCAAATCTTCCATATGGTCAGCGGTCTTCTTTGATTTGATGATGACGTCATCTACATACACCTCGATCTCCTTGTGAATCATATCATGAAATATAGTAGTCATAGCCCTCATGTAGGTGGTCCCTGCATTCTTCAGACCGAATGGCATCATCTTGTAACAATACACTCCTCACGGAATAATGAACGTTGTTTTCTCAACATCTTCCTCGTCCATCCAAATATGATGGTAACCGGCAAAACAATCTACAAAGGACTGCAGCTCATGCTTGGCGTAGTTGTCAATTAGGATGTGTATATTTGGCAAAGGAAAGTCATCTTTCGGACTGGCCCGGTTGAGATCCCGGTAGTCGACGCAGACTCTGACCTTCCCATCCTTCTTTGTCACAGGCACAATGTTTGCTAACCATGTAAGATATTCGACCACCCGGAGAACTCCGGCGTTGATCTGCTTAGTGACCTCTTCTTGGATTTTCAAGCTCATGTCTGGTTTGAACTTCCTGAGTTTTTGCTTCACCGATGGGCATGTTGGATTGGTTGGCAGCTTGTAGGCCACAATAGATGTACTTAGTCCAGTCATATCATCATATGACTAGGCAAATATGTCCTCATATTCTCTTAAGAATTCCGTATATTTCTCCCTTTCTGAAGGCGACAGATGAATGCTGATGTGTGTTTCTTTGACGTTCTCTGCGTTTCCCAGGTTGACGACCTCAGTCTCGTCCAAGTTAGACTTAGGTCTATTCTCAAAGTTCTCGACCTCTTTAATAATATCCTCAGGTATATCATCCTCGTCTGACTCGGAATCCGTTTGTTGCGTTGCCTCATTGCATGTCATAGTCGTCAGTTCATCAAGATAAGTAATAGTAATGCTATGTGAATAAAGTGATGGGGAGGAAAATAGTAGCAAGTAAATATAAGATTTATAAAGAAAACTGGAAATGCTTTGATAAATTTAATAATAGTTTGAACATGAGAGATCTTTCTTGCGGAAATTAAAAATGCGAAAAGGAAGAAAATTCTTTAAATAAATAAACTGTAAATAATGCTTGTTTTGTTAGCCTTGCTACCCCGAGGCTCGACGGGCTTTGGTTGTCCTGACAGACCAATTCTTGAGATATGATCCTTTGCTCACGACCTGTATGGAAGGGCCTTCCTCCCCCTCCTCTTCAAGAATGACACAGCAGTCCATGTCCTCATCGTCCAGAAATAAATCCCTCATTGTTGCTAACGCTTCCTCTTCATCCGTACTGTAGATGATATCAGCTTGCTGGAAAGTTTTCTCCAAGTGAGGTATTGGCTGCTCCAATGGGTAGTAGGGGACGCGCCAAAGGTGGCGACCAGTTCTTGAATTCCTCCCAAGTGTACTCGTACCCCAGACCAAAAGTGGTACCGTGCTTCTTGAGTGTTATTGGCTTTGTTATTCCTTAGATATTCTTACCGAGCCCTTTACCTGGCTCGTACCCTTCCCAGTTCAAGATGCTTTCAATCTTACTGTCCCACCACTTGTTCTTATCAATGGCGTTAACTCTTTCGATGTTGTGGTAGATCTCTCCACCCAACTTCCTTCTCCATCAATGACCGAAAAGGTCTGGCGACCGTAGATATGGTTTCTACTGTCTCCATGAATGATTACCTCTTGGTGATTCCATTCGAACTTCACAGCTTGATGTAGGGTTGATGCCACGGCCCCAGCAGCGTGGATCCAAGGTCGTCCTAACAGTAAGTTGTAGGATGCAGGCACATCTATCACTTGGAAATCTACATCGAACCAAGTTGGTCCCATCTGTAAGCACAAGGTTATTTCTCTCATGGTGGACCTCTGCGAACCATCGAAGGATTTTACGTTGATCTCTCCTTCCTTTATCTCATGTAGACTCTTGCCCAATTTCTTGAGTGTGATCAGCGGACAGATGTTGAGGTTGGAACCCCCATCAATTAGGATCCTTGTGATGAAATGATCCTCACATTGTACTGTGATGTGTAGTGCTCTGTTATGCCCTAACCCCTCGGCCGGTAGCTCATCTTCATGGAAAGTGATCTTGTGGCTCTCCAGTACCTGGCCCACTATGTTGGCCATCTCCCTGCTGGTGATATTGTCTGGTATGTATGCTTCACTCAGCACCTTTAACAAGGCACTCCTGTGTGTTTCAGAGTTTTGTAATAGAGAGAGAATGGATATCTGAGCGGGTGTCTTGTTCAACTGGTCTAGGATTGAATACTCCTTGGCTTGTATCTTTCTCCAGTGATCGTTTGAACCTGTCTCAAGGGTGGGAGGACGGTTGCCGGCCTGCTTGCTAGACTCGGCCAAATGTTCAAGGGTATAAACTCTGCCAGTTCTCGTCATCCCCTGTGCGGCAATGGCTTCCTCAGACTTGCCTTTACCTTTCCTCCTTGTTTCAGCGGTGTAGTCCCATGGGATGGCATTTGAGTAGAAGGGTGGCGTAGTTGACATTGACACTGGAATAGGTGTGTTCATTCTTATTCCCACCGGAGTATATGTTATAGGTGACCGGACTGCAACTTCGAGAGGCCGTACAAACTCAACTTCAATCGGCACGGGGGCCTTTCCTTTGGCTGGCGGTCTCGATTCGAACTCGAGTGGGATGGACATGTTTACCCCAGCATCCTTGGATGGCTGCATCTGAACCACAATCGGGTTGAGAGTAATTGTAGGTTTCTTCGGATCACCCTCTGCAATCAACCCAATTGATCCCTCGGGATCCCAATCATCATCTACCTCAATCATATGGACACCACCTTTATGGTCGGGCAACGGATTATTGCGAACATAAGGGGCAGGGTCCTTCGCTACAATGATCTTGTTGTCTATGATAACTTGTATCTTGTCCTTCAAGGAACGACATTCCTCGATGGTGTTTCCCTTCATGCCGGAATGGTAAGCACAAGATTTATTTGGGTTGACCCACTGAGAAGGGTTCTCAGGGGTGGCAGCAAGAATGAGTGTGACATAACCAGTGGCTTTGAGCTTTTCATACAACTGGTCAATGGGATCGGCTATGGCAGTATACTATTTCGGAGGGCGGCGGTCGAAGTTAGGGCGGGGTCTTGGGAAATTTTGGCGAGTGGGTGGTGTTTGGTAGTGAGAAGGTTGAGAATTATAGGCATTGTAAATGGGAGCTGGTTGGGAATATCTGGGTGAGGTAGTCTGATATGTGGGTGATGGAGCTTGGTATTGGGGTGAAGGTGCTTGGTAACTTGGAGCTGGTTGGTATGTGAATGAAGGTGCGAGATAGACTTGGTATTTAGGAGGGGATTTGGCTTGCTGTGCTACCATCACGGCTCCTACATCGTTCTTCCTGGACACACCACCGGATTGCAGAGCTTTGTTAGTAGCTTGTAAAGCTTCAAAGTTAGTGACCATACCGCTTTTGATGCCCTCTTCGATTCGCTCTCCCAACTTGATGATGTTAGAGAACTTGTGACCCTCGACCATCATCAGTCGCTCATAGTATTGAAGATCCTGATCTCGCACAAAGAACTTCTTCATTTGTCCCTCTTCTAAGGCCGATCTGACCTTGGCATCTTCTGACCTCCAACGAGTAGCATACTCGCGAAAGGTCTCCGTTGGTTTCTTCTTTAGGTTCTGGATGTAGAATACATCCGGTGCATTCTCCGTGTTGAACCGGAATCTATCCNAATCTCAAACTTAGGAGGTTTGTACCCCTCGGGCAGTTCGACATCAGGTTGTATGCAGAGATCTTCATAGTTTAGCCCCTCAATCCCTTTAACTCCTTCGACGCACTAAACTCGGTTGGTCAATTTCTTGAGTTCCTCGGCCAGATTCCTAATGAGCATATCCTTCTCGTCGGACTCAGGGGTATGCGGTGTGGAATGAGCCACGGTTTCCACATAAATGGGATTGTCGTAGGCCTGGAAGTTGTCTTTTGTCTGATCCTAGAGAGGTGGAGTGTTATGGTGACAGGCATTGCATTGTGCTGGCGGAACTGGGTCCTTGGGATGATTTGGTTGTTTGGGGTTGTTTTGTGGTAAAGTGGGGTTTGGAGCATTTGGGAAGGGGATGTATGGAACATTGAGGGAAAGTAATAAGTGAGCCAAATTCTTGACTTGGTCAAGTTCCTCTTGGAACTTCAGCAGTTTCTTTTCCAGTGGAGACATACCCTTGTGCAGAACCTGAATACCTCGACCATCAGTGATCTCAACCTGTTCATCCCTGTTGTCTTTTCTGGTGCCGCTTATATCTGCCATCTTAGTTTTACCCATGCTTTTTCCTTTGGGAGGACTGGGAGGAGGAGTAGGAGGAGGGCCCTTTAATCTTGTGCGGCAGGCGGATGATGCCAGAATGCACGAACTAACCTTTGGGGAGGGGAATAATAAATAAAGAAAAACAAAACAAAAGGTAAGGAAGTCAGTGAGGATTATAAAACATATTGCGGTAATTTAAACACGTAATGCAAAAATGTAAAACGCATCCTAAGTTGGGGTACCTCTTTGCGCCCGAGGTAGGCCTAGCGACAAATTAATTTGGAGAACTTGAAATGCTTAATGCCTCATTTTATTGATGATAAAAACGACTCTAAATATGCGAAAAATAAAAGTCACTAATGGCCAATGGCCTCATTACATCAAAGGAGACAAAATAAAAGACACCCCTATCTACTTGGTCCCATAAGGACCTTCCCCAGATTCGGCATTCCTGCTCTCTTTGATCAGCTTTACCAACTCGCGACGTCCCAGCAGCAAGTAGGTCCTGGCTAGATATCCTCCTTTGGTTCCTTCAACCTTTTTGCAGTCCTCGATCCTCTTGATGAACTTTTCCTCTAGCTCGACTATACCTCGCTTCAAGTACCCTAACCTCTTGTTGGAGCTGATAGCCATATCCTTCCATTCCTCGATCAGCTTTCTGCTGGACTCGTGTATCTGGTGATGATATCTTCAACTTCAGGGAGCCTTTTGCATAGACTGTTGAATTTAATTTGCGCTTCGGCCTTCTCATCTATGACCCGGTTACCCTGAGTTAATCTTGACTCGAATTGGCCCTCCATATCTTCTTCTAACCAACTTAGGTAGAAAGGATCACAACCGGCATGATACCTATTTGGCTCAAAGGTGTCTTTCTCCAGTACAATCTTGCAGTGCCACAAATGCTGGGCTTGGCACTTGTGAGGGCTGTCGTCGTTCTGGAAGTCTGCTCGAAGATGTCCCATATTCTCAACCCTAGGTATAACCTGCCTCCTCCCTGCCTACCTCATAACTCGGAGAGGGACGTAAGGGTACGTTCCACTCAGACCAATCAATATAAGAAATGAAGCGTCTCGGGATCGGATGATAAATTCATCTGTTGGGAACCATTCAAACATCCACTGATTCTAGTCCTCGGTCAAATTTCCCAGTAATTCAACCTATCCCTCGGCATTTTCCGGCTGAGCGAACATGTCTGGAATGTAGTTCATTCGCTTTGGGTGGTGGAAGGCAATATGGTCATCCCAGATTCTTCGATGGATGTCTTGTCGGTAGTCACCCCTTTGCAGGTGTTCAGTGAGCCAAAGTTGAAGTAGTAAGTTGCAACCTTCGAAATGTTTTTCTCCCCGTTGACACTTTTCTAAGGCTCGGTATATGTCTTCAATGATCATAGGAATGCTGAAGTCCTGTCCGTTGATCCCTTCCATTAAAGTCTTAGTGACCATGGCCAACCTAGTGTGAATCCTCTCCTTCTTTGTCGGGAACACCATTAAACCCAGAAAACAAACCATGAAAGCAAACCCTCGGCGATGGATGTGCAGTGAGAGCGAACTCATCCTGATAAGTGCGGTATGATTTGCTACGACCGAACCTTTCGTACAAGTAATCAAAAGGGATGTACGAATTCTTCAAACATACCAAGTCCGGATTTTTATTTAGTTCCAACATTTTGAGAAAACCCCGGCCTGTACGATTCTCAGGCATCAGCAACCCTGGAGATTCCCAAGCCAAACCGGCCAAACCTCCTATCTCTTCCAGCAGCGGTGTTATTTCATTGTTTCCGAAGCGGAATACTGACCGATCGCAATCCCAGAATAAGGTGGCAACCTCTATCATCATTTTATTAGGCTGAATATCCAAAAGAGAGGGCAGGTTGCCCAAGTGTTTCCTCACGAGTGCTTTGTCGCTGGAGTGAAGATCCTCCTACCAGTTTAACAATTTGGGGTGGACATTGGCGACCATACCGAATCTGGGGATTTCGTGCCTCATATCTGCAAAACAAGAAGGGTTAGACCCTTAATCCCACCAGACTCGACTATTTAATATCAATAATTAGAAAGAGCATTTAGTTCCCCAAATAAATGCACAGACCGTGAAGGTGTTTGTTTGGGTTCCAGGGAAACCCAATGGACTTTGGACAAGGCTATCTTAAAGGCTATTGTGCGGACAACACATTAGCCTGGCTAGGTTTGACCATGATGCATGCAACATTACAATAGAGTAAGGTTTCTATGGGATTTTAGACCGGTACCCTTGAGCGGACAACTCAAGGGGGAAGGCACGAAACTGTCGACTGCACCGCTGATCGACTAGTTTTACCGCAAATACGTCTTTTCGAATTTAGGGGGTAATAATATTGGAATAGCAAAACCACTCATTGTAAGCGTTGCTATAGGATTTTGTTTGGCACGAGTGGAATATGAATGCGGAGCATGATATGCAATAAATATAATTTAAACAAATAGGCATGTATATTCACGTTGAGGAAAGAGTTAAAGAATGGAAAACAACAGTTATGATGGAAAGCGGTTACAAAGAAAACATGAAGATATGTCAGTTTCGTTCAGATGAAATAAATACTTGTGAAAATTAAACAGTTAACGGCATATAACGGGGAATAGGAAAAGGTGTAAGAATTTAAATGAAAATTGAAGGTCCCAATTCACAAAGCAAATTGTAATGGTATAAGCCTAGGGAAGATCCCCATCAGAGTCGTCATGATGTCGCGCCCCCTTTTTCATCGCACGGGTTAGGTACGGAGAGATCGGGTTTATGACATTTTTGGACAACTCCTTAAAGGAAAGGTTTAAGGAAGAGTCGCCACCTAACGGTTTTTATGGTGTGTTAGGGCACCTAGAGTAAATAACTCATGAACTAGTTTGCATTACTAGAGATTGGGTAAGGTCTTTAAGTTATCCCAATGGGAAGGTGTTAGGCACCCCTCAAGATCCACAACTGTGGGTCCCAGCCAAGAAGTTTTGTGAATTTGGACGGTGAACAAGTAGCAAGTAAGGTTCATATAAGAGGGGATTTCAAACAAGGCATAATTTATTAAAAGTTTTGAAAACATTACAAAATATTCAAAGAAATAATCCTAGGTTTAAAGTAATACTGATCACATCAATGCAATACCCGGTATGTCACACCTCGAAGAGGCGGCTACACGTGGTATTAACGCACTGGTCATCATATCCGTATTCTACCCTTCCCACCCCGTAGAGGTTATTTAAAATACGCATGTTGGTCACGAAAGCTTATTGCGTGCTATTACCCGTCCCATCCTATAAGTCCTGGAGGGTATTAAAGACTACTATTCCTACAAGACGAGTACTAGGCTGAACCCCTAGGTTTAAAGGACAAAATGCTAAGAGACATACATAACAACAAATAGGACTACATGTATGGGAACACAGAAGGGAAAATAATGGCTCATAGATCCCTCCCCAAGTAAACACGTAAATAGCACGTCTCAATCACAATCAAAGTCTCAAAGACAGGATTTAAAACATAGGTTCTTGAGCTGGAAAACAATAAGTTTTGATAGTCTTAGTAAAGGATATGTTTTGAAAACTTAGTAGTGAAAGCAGAAGGTTCAGTTAAGACTGAGTAGTTTAAGAGGGTGATTGATTTTAAGAGTGCAGTAATTTAGAGACAACGGCAAGAATTAAAAGTGCATAGAGGTTTGAAAGTTCCCAGTACAGAGACAGATAACTTTTAGAAAATTAGTAATCAGGAGCCAGACAAGATTTAAATAAGACATAGCAATTTCGAACAGGAATGACTTACTTTGAAATCCAATAGTCAAAAATGGGGGTAAGAACCAGTAACTTACAGGAGTACAGTAAAAGAAGAGTGAATAATTATTTCAGAAAACAGTAGTTTAAAATATATAGGGCAAGGATAAAAAGAGAACGATTTTGGGCATAGTGAATTAGATCTGAAACCCAGTAACTTTGAAACCAAAATAGAACGGGAATCAGATAAAACTTCAGTAAAGGGTAAGTAAATGCATGACTTCAAGATTCTATGATTTTGAAAGACAGAGTAGGAGTTTTAGGGAAAAGTATAGTGAGTCTTCAGAAGAGATACAAACAAGAGTGAAAAGCATCAAAGTTTAAGCATTTTAAAAGAGGCTGATTGGTTTAAAAAGACCACTTTTAAATACAGGCAAGACATAAAACAATTGATTTTGGTTTTAATAAATATTAGACCTAAGGTTTGCCTAGGCGTCTGAAATATAAATATTGATCGTTCGTTTTAAAATAGGTGAAATGTAGATCTTTAACTCTGATTTTAAAGACATGGATAATACCTTGAAGACAGTGTTGAGTTTGCAGAAAATGTTTTAGCCGTTTAATACATTTTGGTGAAGTTGTTAAATTTAAAACATATTTTCTAGGCGTTTAACAGAAATAAACTTAAAGCAGACATGCTGAAGGTAAGTCCTAGGAAACATGGGATCTAATGAACACGTTGATACCTAAAACATGATCTCTAGATGTAGTACTTCTGAAAATGCAGCAGCAGTAGTGTGATAGCAGTTTATTGCTTCATTACAGTTAACTATGAACATGATCTATAAAATAAACATGAATATGGTAGAGATACTGAAGTAAACAACATGAACATGGTTTCTAATGCATGGTATGTATGTATGTCCTAAGCATGCTATCTATTTCACACATAGGTAATGTAAATCCTATGGTCACGGTTTCTATCCATACTATATTAAACACGCATAGTCCCCTCCCATATTCACTATCCAGCCCCAAGTATTCATTTACTAAAAGGAAAATAAGAAGCTACTTCTTTTGGGAGCCTTCAATCAGGCCCATATCTTCCAACCTCAATCCTTTCGAGTTTCACAGCCTTCCATGGTCCGGGTGCGGCAAAGTTCCCTAAGGCCCTCGTGGGTCTCTGGCCAACACTCGCACCCAGACATAATTGCCAAAATTTTAACATGTGCAGTGTGGAATTACCCGCCTCAATGTGTTAAATTTCAGAGGGAACTCAAGAGGTTCCCTAAGCAATGCTCACGCTGAGGGGGGTGGAACCTAAGCTTCTAGGAATAGTGTGAAGTGCCACAAATGAATTTAAAAGAGGGGTTTTGAAAGAGGAAAAATTTGAAAGAGATTCAGTTAAAAGAAACTTTATAACTAGAGAGTCACTTTGGAAAATAGCTTTTGAAAACATTAATAGGATCACACGGAATCCTAAAATAATTTCAGCAACACAAAGAACAGTCTTCACACAAGGCTAATGGGAGTTGGGGAAAAATAAATCACATAATAGACAGAAGTTCTAGCAATTAATGCAGATGATGATACACAGATTCAAGAAAACACTTCATTTAAACATAGTTGCAGAAATCAGAGAGTCATCAGGGAATCAGGAAACAACAGGATTCAATACCAAGCAATGACATTAGCAACTTGGGAAACTAACCTACTAGATGCATACTAGGAATCGACAATAACATATAAGCATGAGTCTATTTACTGATTCAATTATAGAAAAGAGATAAGACATGATTGGCATTCATAGATGAAACAAGAGATTAATCACATGTTGAACAGCAGAACCACAAATAGAAGAAAATCAGGAATATAACAAACTGAAACAATAGGAAACACATTGGTTTAGAACTTGAATCGTAATTAGGACATACTAGTAGAAAGGAAGCAAGTTGAATTGAAGAGCAACAGTAAGAGCACAGTGGTTAGCCTTGGCTTGTAGCCGGCTAACAGTACACAAGAGCAAAAGAAAAGTAATAGAGCAGAGAGCTTTTGTGAGAAAGAGAGAGGTTAGAAAAACCAGTTTGCCCCTGTTATTGAAAGAGTGAAAGTACTTATAGTTTCGAAAGATAGGCAGAAAATGGTAACAAATAATGGTTCAGCACAACTATGGGAGTAAACCCCAATCAAAATCAATTAATGCAAGTACTCCCGTTAATTAAGGGATCATTTTTCAAACAGTAACAGAAAATAATAGTATAAGGAAAGAAAAGTCGTGCAAGGCTGGTCTCAACACATAAGGAAAGCGATTTACCAAAGTATAAGGCATGTAATAGAGGCTAAATTCAAAATACTCTAATTAAGGAAAGCATATATGAATTAATGTGACAGAATTACCTATAGAAATAAGGCAAGAAATTCTAGAAATCAACAGAGAATCTCGAGTGAGATTCAAATCACAGTGAATCAGTGTCAACCAAGGAGAATATCACATATGAGCGGGTTAGGCATAAACAAGGAAAGACAAGAAATCAACATGTCTTAATTAAGGAGGTACTCAAGAATCAGTAGAGAGCATCACGCAAAAATCAATGCAGTACCAATCACAAAGGTTTAGGGATTCGAAAAAAAAAATTGCTCACAATATTATAAGCACAAATAACATATAATAGACATAAATCAGAACATGGTACGAATCATGATACGGGTAAAAGAAAGGAATAGTCAGGAACCCTAGTGACAAGCACATAGCAAATAACACCAGAGATCACAGAGTATCCACAAAAGCAAAGCACTCATGCTAAATAGATAAACAGAGATGGCCAATACACTCAGACTCACAGATTGAACCAAAAAATTCGGGATTTTTAACAACAAACGAGTCAAACAAGAGGAAAAGCTCAAATAAAGTTAGAACACGGTAAAAAAACCACAAGAATAATGCTATGAAGTTAAAAGAGGACTGTTTCGAAAAAGGGTTTCAAACCCTAGTTTTAAAAAGATGAGAAATCGTTTAGGAAATTGAGAAATCTTTGAAGAAAACATGGAAAGAACTGATAATATGTATAGATCTATTACGGATCTAGAAAAATCGGAAAGTTCAAAAGTTAGGGTTTCATAAGAGAACCAGAGATAACCGGAGAACCTGCCGTGAAGCTCGAAGGTAGTGGTGATTGTGGCATGGTTGTGTCAAAACCCCACCGGAGAAGGCCGGAAAATCACCAAAGCAGGAGCCCCAGTAGTTGTTTTTGGGCCTGGTAAAGACCAACGGAGGTCTCATAGACAAAGTAGACCGGAGAAAGAGGCGTCAAGGCGGCTGGTGGTCGAAAGGAGAGAGGTTGGAGGTGGCCGGAGACAGGATGAGTTCCATCGGAGAAGAAGGTGAACCGGGGAAGGTTCTAGAGAGAAGGGAGAGGGAAAGAGACAAGAAGAGAGAAGATTAGTCTCGAAAGAATGAGATAAGGGAGGGGGGGTCGTTTGAGATATTTTAGGTAAGAACGGATCTGGGCCGTTGCTCTTATTTGATCAACGGCTCAGATCAATTGGAGGTTTGGGCCGGGTTAAATTTGGATTGGGCTGGGTAGTTTAGGGGTCTGATGGGTTGGGTAATTGGGTCTTAAAAATGTGGCTAACATTTAAATAAAATAGGGCTAGATGTTAAATACCCAATAAAATAGATAATTAATTAGTTAAAATATCTAATAATTATGAAAAGATGAAATTAAGTTTAAATAGGTAAAATTACATTAATTAACCAATATTAAGTGTAAGAAATGCATAAGTTCCGAATTAAAATGATACAAAATGTCCAATTGGGCCATAACTGCAAAATTGTTGTAATTGAAATTAAATAAAACCCAATTGACTAATTTGTGAAATAATTGGATTTTAATAGATAGAAAATAACATGCTGAGCTAGGAAGAATTTTTGAAATTATTTAGAGCATAATTTATGAATTATTTAGATATGAAATATTAAATAAACAGGGAGATAATAAAAATACGAAAAAATAGGAAAAAATACTCATTATTGCAAAGAGTAATTTTGAGAGCTTATATGCAAGTTTAAAAAATTGTTTGAGAAAAAATTGGGTATCAACATATACTAAATTTACCTTTTGTACAGAATTTATCCACATTTGCAATTGAATCAATCTTCCTGTACCACTCTCTAATATCAAAAAATTTCCAAACCAGCCAGCAAGCTCGATTAGGAGTATGCATCTCAATAAATTCCCCATTTTTAATGTATATAGAATGTATCCATTTGATCCACAAGGCATCCTTTTTCAAGTGTACTGCCCACATCAATTTACATAGAGCTGCCTTGTTCCACCATTCAAAGTTGATCACATTTAGACCTCCAGCAGATGTAGTCATACAGATTCTATCCCTTGCGATTTAAGCTATCTTAGAAGGGCTATAGCTTCATGTCCATAAGAAAGTTCTACGTACAGTGTTCACTAGCTGTATAATCTTCTTAGGAATTAGAAGCATCTGCCCCCAATATGTTTGCATTTCAAACAAAACACTTCTAATTAGCTGCAATCGACCACTATATGATAGCAGTTTTGAAGTCCTGCACTTTATCATGTTTGTTATCTTTTCAACCAGTGGCAAACATTGGTGAATGGATAACTTTCTTGAGGATAATGGTACCCCCAAATACTTAAAAGGTAAGGTCTCTAGTTTCAATTGATATTCTGAACATATCATCTCCTTGAATACCTGACTTAACCCAGCCACATAGATAGAACTCTTCTCTAAATTAGCCATAAGACCTGTCACCTTAGAGAAATGATTGAATTTATCTAGAAGTAGTTGGATAGAAAACTTGTCAGCTTTGCAACACATTATCAGATCATCTGCAAAACAGATGTGAGTGAGATTCAGCTTTGCACACCTTGGATGAAAATTGAAGTCAGGAACATCTTTAAGAGTCTTCAAGGTTCTGTTTAGGTACTCCATCACTAGGACAAATAAGTATGGGGACATAGGATCCCCTTGCCTCAATCCCTTCTTTGCTTGAAACCTATTTGTAAGACCTCTATTTAACAGTATAGAGTAACTTGCATTAGTTACACACTCCATGATCAGCTGCACCATCTTGCTAGGGATACCATACTCCAACAATATCATCTGCAAAAATGGCCATTCAACAGAATCATAGGCCTTTCTTATATCTACTTTGATAATGCATCTTGGAGACACTCCTTTCTTGTTATACCCTTTCACCAGTTCATGAGCTATGATCACATTGTAATGAATGTTTCTTCATTCAATGAATGTTGACCGAGCTGGTCCAACAATGAAGTCCACCACTGACTTTAGTCTAGTTGTGAGTATTCTGGCTATAATCTTATATACAGTGGTACAACAAGCTATAGGTCTGAACTCTTTAACAAAGGAAGGACTAGCTACCTTTGGTACTAGTGTAATAGTAGCACTACACACATTCTTCAATATTTTTCCTGTATTAAAGAATTATGTAACTTCCTTAATCACTTATGCTCCAACTATATGCCATTAGTCTTTGAAAAAATCAATTGGGAATCCATCAATGCCAGGTGCTTTGTCTCTTGGTAGTTGTTTTAACCCTTGAAGTATCTGAATATCTGTTAATTCCTTGATCAAGTCCAGTTGTTTCTCTCTCTTTAGACATGGTCCATTCCTAGCTATATTCACATCAAGGTAGGGCAATTCAGCAGCCCTTGTTCCTAGCAACCCCTCAAATAATGAAGTAAACTCTTGTTCCACTAGCATAGGATCTGTCAGCTTCTGTCCAGTTTCATTACAAATAGTAGATATTCTGTTTTTAGCTTGCCTTGCCTTCAAATATCCATGAAAGAATTTTGTGTTTGAGTCCCCTGCTGCAATCCATACTGCTCTAGACTTCTGCCTGTATACATTTTCTTGAACACCTTGCCATTTCTCCACTTGTAGCAATAATTCTCTCTTCCATTATCAAAGTATTATTGAATAAGTCTTTTTCTATCTTCTGATGTACCTCCAGTAGTTTAGCTTTCATACTGTCCACCTTAGTTTCTATTGAATTATATGCTTTATTCATTCCTCTTTCCTTGATTCCCAGATTCCTCAGTTTTTGCCAAATTGAATACATTGTGAATCCATTCACCTTTTGGTTCCACACCTCCTGAACTGTCTTTTTGAATTCTTCTTCCGGCAAGAGTACATTTAGTAATCTGAATGGCTTTGGTAAGTGGTTTCTTACTGTCTCAGTACACAATACTATGGGAGAGTGATCAGATATCCCATAGTTATCATATACTGCCTCTATATAACCATACTGCATAAACCAAAAAGAGTTCCCCAATGCCCAATCAATATTACTATATATTCTATCATTAGTCTCTCTTTTATTGCACCAAGACCATTGAAATCCTTTTCTTTTCAACAACCCCAGCCCTATATCATCAACACAGTTTTGGAAATCATCCACCTCACTCATAACTACAGGGTTAGCATTCAGTCTATCATTAGTGGATAACAGAGTGTTAAAGTCTCCTAGTATCACCCAAGCCTCCACCATAGTACTATTTATCTGCCTTAATTGATTCTATATTTCTTTCCTTTCATTCACTGTGTTAAAACCATAGAAAAAAGTAATCCAACATTTAAAGGTTGAATTCCTGTCTTTAATCTCACAATGCACCATTTGAGCTCCTTCTTGCATTATACTTATTTCCACTTGCTGAGCATTCCACAATATCCATATTCTCCTATTGGGAGCATATGAATAGTTTGAGTATACATCTCATTCCCTTACCATCTTCCTTCTTACCTTTTTTTTCACTCCACTATTTTACTTTGGTCTCAAGACACCCAATCATTGTGATTTTATTCTTAAGCAGATAAGTCTTGAGTTCTTT
>ML300514.1:31290-43451 GCA_005239495.1 Nicotiana undulata
TGAGATAGTTATTTTTCGTTGTGTGCCTTGTATGATGAAACTTATGATCTTAAAAGTTTAAGGGTAAAAATTTCGTGGAGCCACGAAGAATATAAAATAAAATTATTTTCAAATTTAAAAATATGTAATTTAGCTTGGGAGTAGTAGTCAAGAGCAAAGGGAGAGGTGGAAGAAAGGGTCCCCCACCTTCCAACCCTAAAGTTAATAAATGCTCTTACAAAAATATAGAAACTCACACTAACCTATCTGCTATCTGCATGGTGCCTAGTGTTGGCGTGACAATATTCAATTTGCATCACTTGGGAGTTGGGACCACCCCCCCCCCCCCCCCCCCCCCCCTTACATCTACAAATTTATTTGTAAATGAATTTTCCAGACCTTTTCCTATATTAATTTCTCTTATCTTTAAAAAAAAGAAAAAAAAAGGAAGAAAGAAATATTTTTCTTCCTATTTATACCGCCTCTTCGCTATCTCTTCTCTTATAACCTTAGGTCTTCTTCTTCTTCTTTTCTCCTCTCTTGTTGTTCCCTATTATTAGGGTTTTGTTGGAATAATGTTAGTTTCTACCGTAAACCACTATCAGTTGAAGCTGCCAGCATGATCTAAACTTACCTCTTGTAATTAATTAAGTTTGAGGGAAGATTAGATCATGTGGTAGCTTCACCCGTTAGTTGGTACTACGAAAATACCCTTAGTGTTATTATTCCTCATAAAACCCTAATTTCTTGAATACTGTTGTATTGCTCTTCCCACCATATCAGGTTATTTCCTCGGGATGTAGAAAAGGGTAATGTTCTAATCTAGTTTCTCGGATTTGCTTACTATGCATTTCATCTCAATTGATTTCTTAATTCTTATCGTCACTTGAAGATATTATAAACCTGTTAATCCGACGTCTATCTCGTCAAATATACTATATTTTACCATTCTTCGTGGTCGGGAGGTATTTTTGGTTTTCGTTTGATTATCGGTTCTACTTCCTGTTTTTTCAATTCTTCTCAAATATTTTCAAGGTTGAAAGAGAATACTAATAGTGTTGTTGGTGTTGGTATTTTGATTTCTGAGTTAACAATCTCATGATTATTTTGAAGATTCCTAAATATGCTTTGAGGGGTGAGCCTTATCAATAAAACCAAGATTTTGTCCGTACTCTTTCATCTGCTAATTTTGTTTGCCGCAGAAAATGGACCAAGTTTTGATATTGCACGTTTCTTTCTTTTTCTTTTGAGGCTGCCGTTTGTTTTAGTACTGATGATTTTGACTTGACCTTTTTTTTTCCATCTTTTTTTAACCTAAGGTTGCCTCATCGCTGTATTCAGTGGTGTTCTAAAGTAAAGTGAATTATGGATCTTTTGTTCCCATTATACATTAAGTGTTCTTCAAACTTGCTAAAGCAAAGAATCTCATTAGATTTTCCTTGAGCTGCTAAAATCAATGAGAAATGAAGGTGAAAACGTTGGAGACCTAATGACGTATCATACTTTGAACATTTAAATATCATGGTTTTCTAATTAAACTGTGAAATGAAATGATTTTAACATTCTTTAAAATGTGGAAGAGACACGGAGACCTGTAATTATGAGAACCAGTTCGGTATAACACCACAAAAGATCACTTAATGATCATCTAATTCCTCTTTACGGTTTATTATTTCTTTATTTTGGACGAAATGATGCTAAACTATTAAAATGACTAAGTGCAGTGGACATCTTAAAGGGGAAACAAGAAATATATATTAAACATTAATTAATGTTACTCATGAATTACTTAAACACTAGAACTTTTTTCTCTTGTGGAAATTCTTGATGTAAAATAGGATTGAGGGAGAAGGAACTATTTCTTCAATTTTTTTTATTTTTTATTTTTAAAAAATTTGTGGCGCAGAAATATATACTTGTTTTTCCCAAGTTTCAGTTCATCCCATGTGTTTGTCTTATGCTCCTACATCGTGAGATCATATGTGTGTCAACAATAAACCAAAAAATGGAAGGGCTTAGCTGTTTCAACTCCCAGTGGATCTGAGTGACTACAAAAATGAAACAGCAGACTTGTCTTACGTAAAGATTCTATTGTCCTAAGCATCTAGCATATCATTTATAATCAAAATATATCTTTCTTTTGGCATCACTAAAGAGCGACAGCCCCACATTTTTGTGACACCAGTTTCTTCTTCTCAATTTGAAAACAAGGCAAAAACATTTTTTGTCGTTAAGATTAACAAATAAATCCGCTTATATATATATGAGCTGCTTCATATTGAACAAAGGAGCAGAGTTGCAATAGGTTGACAGGCAACCCAAATTTAGTGCTTATTTTTATTTTTGTTATACGTAATAATGGAGTGAGATGAGTTCAAATGGAGCAATGTGAACAATAAAGACTCACATTGCAGACCACAACTTGCTTGCGATTGAACCGCAATTGTTATTGTTGTTTTATTACTAACAAATCATCCCCTCCCACCTCATACTTCAAAGGGTTAATTCTCCTGTTTAGTTAACATGAATTATGTATGAAAACATAATGAACAGCCAAGGAAAAAAGTTACCATTTGCTACACAAGATGTCTATACGTTTCCATCAAGATTTTCTTATATGAAATCATAATAGACAGCTTGGAATACAACAATTTTTCCATTAAAAAACAGATGCATGCATGTGAAATCACAGAGGCCCTTTTTTAATTAGTAGATACAACCCACAAAAGTTATCTCCCTCACCCCCCCCCCCCCCCCCCCCCCCCCCCCCTCCACTCCTAATTAGTTACTCCATGATGGTGAAATGAAACTGTTTTGTATACATATGCATATATATACACTATTCAGTTGAGCAAGACTTTTAAGTTTGTCTTGTTTTTCTAATTAGGAAGGTTCATATTTGGGCAAGAATCTTGAGAGCTTTCTTATACTTGGTAAAAGAAAAGATATGCATATAAAAGTTATTTGATTCTTTCCTTACTTCTCCAATATGATTCTTGGTTTGTTTATTTATTTACTCTTGATGGAAATAAGAAGAAAAAATCAGTTTGCTTCTAGGGTTTTGTTGCATTCTACAAATGGAATGGTCCCCTGAAGTGACATCCAGCTAGGCATTTCAATTCATCTGTTACTCCAAGAACTCAATAGTAAGGGACTGAAAGAGACGTAGTGAAGCAAATGTTCATATAGTTGAGGCTGAAGAAAAGGGGGAATATTATAGAACCGTAACAAGAATAATACAATTAAACAGTGCAAGGATGAGTAAGCTCCATAAGTTAATTTATTCTAAAATGCTGATGAGTTCTATTTTTTAATGTTGGGTTTGCATAGAGTTTAATAGAAATTTAATTTGGAGCATCGATTTATTAAGGGATTGTTATACAAATAGACAACCAAATTTAATATTTATTTTATCTAGCCGGTATACTTAGATTATACATTAAATATACACAGTTATACTTATATTATATATGAATTTCATATATATTATATATTATTTTTAGTTTAAGAGATTAAATAGACGGTATTCGAGATTTCTGAACGTCTTTTATGCTACGGATGAGTCGGGTAAATGAGAATTAAAAAAGAAAAAAGGAAGGATAAACACACCCCTTTCGGCCAAAAATAAATTTGTGTGAGATATAGAGTGGCATGTATATTTTTTATCTAACAAGAGACAAAGAAAGCTGAAACTTAATGAAGACACATAGTACTTGTTAATGCAACAATCTAATTATTAGAATGTGTAGGTATCTCAAAAGGAAGTATTCCTTATTTTTATCTATTTATTACTCCTATTCCTTGTTTTCTCTCATCCGGAATAGTAAAACTAATCGTTACAAGTTAATCGTAAGAAATTAGTCGTTGAAAATTAGTGGTGAATTAGCCGTCGGAGCAATACTAGCCGTCGGAGCAACACCTATATAAACCTAAAGATACAATTTTCTCAAACTTCTTCTTGCTCCTATGCATGGCACTTTTGTGAACAATGACATAGATGTTTGAAATCTCCTTTCATCCTGGATGCTTCTCTCTAAAAGCATCGACAAAATAACGACTCTTTCTAGCTAAAGAACCACACGCCACCTTCCATGGAACCACCGAACGGAGCGCTGCCGGCACGTCTGGAGGGACAGAACAACCCCAATCAAACCACAGGTCCTGTAATAGAAATTGCAGAAAAAAGGCCTCATATGCAGAGAAGATGGTTGCTGCTAAACAATTCCCAGATACCCAAAATCAAAAAGCAAAAGAATCAGTGGTTGCAACTCATACTACTCACAATGGAATTCCAGCGGTGCTATTCAAAGCAGCTGATTACTATGGAATTATGGCTGAAGAGTGTCGCCTTACAATTGTGGGTAGATTTCTCAAACCTAGACCTCAAATTGATCGAATTAGGTCCAAATTCAAAGAGTTAATTTCTATCAAATGTAATGTCAAAATTGGGGTGTATGATAGTTTTAATGTGTTTCTTGATTTCACAAATGAGGATGATTTTAATCTTGTTTGATACAAGCGAGTTATTGAAATAGAGGGGCAACAAATGTGGCTTCAGAGGTGGTCGCCGGATTTTAAGCCGGAGGAAGACTTACCAATTGCGCCATTATGGATTTACTTACCTGGGCTGCCCTACCATATGCATACATAGAAGTATATTAAGCAAGTCGTAAGTGTCGTCGGAACTCCTTTGGAAATGGACCTAGCTACGCGAGGCAAAACTAGACCTAGCATGGCAAAAGTTCGGATTAAAATTGACTTACTTAAACTACAACCGGATGTTGTGTATGTTGGGCAGATTTTTGACAATGCTCCTCAAAAAGGTTTCATCCAAAAACTTGAGTACGAAGGGGTCCCAAAATACTGTAAGCACTGTAGGAAATTGGGACATAATATGATGAATTGTAGAATTCTTGAAAGGAAAAGAGAGCTGGAAAGAAAGGATCTTGAAGACAGTTTGAAAAAGGATGAAACTGGAGCATTTGATGAGGCGTGCAAGGATAAGGAAGCAATGGACATGGAGAATAAAACAGAGGAAAATGTTAGCAAAAGAATTGAAATTACGCAAGGGAAACAGAGGAAAAACATACCTGGTAATGGGCAGAAACACTGTGATACTGCTGCACACACTCAAAATGGGGCTGCTTCTGCGAAATTGCAGCAAAAGGTTAAGGCTGTGAGTATTCAGCATAACACTGATGTTGGGCAATTGCAACCGTTTGATCCGGCTACTGGACTTATACAACAAAATGTTGTTGTTGGGCATTTAGAACAAACTGATCCGACTGGTTTTGTGCAGCAGAATTTGAAGAATGCTCAAAACAATAAAAATGATTTGTTAAGGCTGCAAAGACATTTTACAATGGACCAACAGGAAAGTCAAAAACAAAAAACCCAATAGTGTTCCAAAAAGAAAGACAAAAGTTGTTTTCAAACCTATCAAAGGGTCCAACATACAAAAGAACAAACCAAAAGTGATTCCTAATGATCTACAAATTGAGAGTTCAAAAGAAGACTGTCCTATACACATGACAGAAGCGAGAAACAGTCCTATGCACATGACAGAAGCGAGCAACAGTGACAAATCTGAGACAAAGATTATTACACAAAATGAAGACGACAAATCTGATTTGAAGTCTGTTAATGGGGAGGATAGTACAACCAATAATGTGGAATGGAAAATGTACATCAACGAGTCTGTTAGTGTTCCTTTGGATATAAAGAACCAGCCGGGTATATGCCTTGAAGTGGATTTGAATTAGATGAAACAACAACACACCAGTACTTCCAAACATGAGCAGCAATAATGTAACAGTGATTCTATATCTCTATGAAAGGAATCACAAAAACAATTTGAGATCACTTCCCCTAACACAATGACTGTCATGGTTCCCGAAAATCAACTACGAACGGGGCAAGACAACGAAGAAGGTTTTTCCCCTTTTATTAAAGCAGGAAGCAACACAAGAAAAAGGAAAAAAAGAAACAAGTTGAGAAGCTGCCTCGTCAGGGAGGTATATCAAATTAATCCCCTAAAGGTTTCCATGATAAGCGCAATATTTTGGAACATTAGAGGGGTTAACACAAAGAAAGCCATGCCAAGATTTAAAAAACTCATCAACATCTACAAAGTGGATTTCATAGCTCTTATGGAACCTTTTGCTAGTTTAAACAAAATTGACAAATACATGAGGTATCTCAAACTCAATCACTATATGACTAACACAAATGGGAAAATTTGGCTCATGTGGTCGGAAAATTTCCACTGTAGTGTGATTATTTCTGATGAACAACAGATCACTATCAAGATGCAAAACATGGTGGATGATAAAAGTATGTTCATTACGGCGGTTTATGCAAAATGTAATGCAAACGACAAGAAAGAACTCTGGAACAGTTTGGAAAGTACTCACATGAGGGTGAATGGCCCTTGGTGTATCGGAGGTGATTTCAATGTTATTTTTGACCCGGAAGAAAAGCAAGGAGGTCGACCTCACAGAATGTACAAAAGTTTTGATTTCAACACTTGCATGAACAACTGTGAAGTTAAGGATTTGGGCTATAGTGGACCTAAGTTCACTTGGTGCAATAGCTGGGAGGCTAGAAGAAGAATCTGGAAGCGACTTGATAGAATATTTATTAATGAAGCATGGGGGATGCTGTTACAAAATAATGTGGTCAGGCATCTTCCAAGAACGGGCTCAGACCATAGACCTCTACTTCTCAAAAGTTACAACAAAATCAACAATGGCATTAAGTATTTCAGATTCCTTGACTTCTGGGCGGAGCAACCATCTTTCATGAACCTGGTCAAAGAAGTGTGGAACTCAAACATTAGGGGGAACGCCTTGTGGAAGCTTCAACAAAAACTTAAAAAGCTCAGCAAAAGACTTACTCGTTGGTTCAAAGAAGAGATTGGTAATGTCTATGAACAAGTGCAATTCTGGGAAGCAAAAATGATTGCCCTCGAAGATCTTGATATACAAAACAAGTCTGATTTCTCCAGGGAAGAGCTAAACAAAGGACAAGCTGAATACATCAAATGGATGAATATGCAGGACTCTATTCTTAAACAGAAGGCAAATACCAAGTGGTTCGAGGAAGGTGATTCTAATACTAAGTATTTCCATAGTCTTATCAAGGAAAGAAGAAGAAGACTCCAGCTTCACAGGATTAAGGATCATAGGGACAGGTGGGTTGAAGGAGATGAAAATATTGCAATAGCTGTTGTTAGACATTTCAACAAGAGATTCAATATTAGGCATCTATTCAATGATACAGAAATCCTAGATTGTATTCCCAGGATGGTATCTGACAATGATAATGGGACTCTGACTGCCATCCCTGATATGGAGGAAGTCAGAGTAGCTATATTTGATATGGGTACTAACAGTGCGGTTGGTTTTGATGGCTTTAACGGTACTTTTTTCCAAAAATGTTGGGATATTATC
Organism: Nicotiana undulata; assembly: GCA_005239495.1. Taxonomy (NCBI): domain Eukaryota; kingdom Viridiplantae; phylum Streptophyta; class Magnoliopsida; order Solanales; family Solanaceae; genus Nicotiana; species Nicotiana undulata. The sequence goes on from ML300514.1 coordinate 38,721, forward strand.
AAAGAAGATATCACTAACTTTGTGCAAGAAATTTTCAATGGAAAGAGGCTGACCAGGTTCTATTCCCACACATGTCTTGTTCTACTCCCTAAAGTAGAATCCCCAGGCAACTTCTCGGAGCTCAGACCCATCAGTCTTAGCAATTTCACGGCCAAGATCATTTCCAAGATCCTATCTAGAAGGCTAAACCCTATGCTTGATAAGATCATCTCTGACAATCAAAGTGGTTTCGTTAAAGGAAGATCCATTACTGAAAACAATTTACTTGCTCAAGAAATATCTCAGAACATAAAGAAAAAAAATCGCAGAGGTAATGTTATTATCAAATTAGACATGGAAAAGGCATACGACAGAATGTCATGGTACTTTATCTTGTCAGTTTTGAGGAAATTTGGTTTTACGGAAGAATGGATTGACATCATCTGGGGCTTGGTCAAGGATGTCTGGTACTCTATCATCATTAACGGCAATAGAAGAGGCTTTTTCACCTCCTCCCAGGGCTTGAAACAGGGAGACCCTCTTTCTCCTTCTTTGTTTATCATAGGTGCAGAAGTTCTAACAAGATCTTTGAATAACTTATTTGAATATGCAGATTTTACACCTTTCAGCATGAATCCCAAAGGTCCAAAGATTAATCATCTGGTGTATGCAGACGAAATTATCATATTTTGTGGGGGTAATAGGAATACCATCAACCTTATCAAAAAGCATATTAAGAGATATGGAAAGGCTTCAGGGCAAAAAGTAAACAACGACAAAAGTTTTTTCATCGCAGCTCCTAACACATCAATATCCAGAATCAATAGAATTCGACAAGCGTCTGGATTCATGGATAGAAAATTTCCTTTCACATACTTGGGATGCCCTATACATTATGGAAGGAAGAACACTGCCCTATTTGAGGACATGGTGGCTAAGATAGTCAAAAGGATCAACGGTTGGCAAGGTAAAATTATTTCTCCGGGAGGTAAAATCACAATGATCAAGAATGTTTTGCAATCTCTCCCCATTTATACCATGTCTGCAATGACCCCCCCCCCCCCCAAAAAAAAGCACCATTAACCTCATGGAAAAACACTTTGCCAATTTCTTCTGGGGTTCTACTGAGGGATCTAATAAGTATCATTGGAGCTCCTGGCACAATATGTGCCTTCCCAAGGAGGAAGGCGGCATCGGAATTAGGAAACTGCAGGATGTAATTGACACATTTAGTATCAAGAGATGGTGGAGGTTTAGAACGCAGAACTCCTTATGGGCTAAATTCCTTAGCGCCAAATATTGTACAAGATCCCATCCGGTTAAAACATCTGTGGCATCGGCGGATTCTCACAGTTGGAAAAATCTTTTAAAGACCAGGCAAAAGGTAGAGTTACACATCAAATGGAGCATACAAAATGGATCATCAAGTTTTTGGTGGGACAATTGGACTGGCAATGGTCCGCTTGCGCACCGGATTCAGGGAAGCAGAATGTCGGCCAAAACCCAGGTTAAGGAATTCATCATTGAGGGGCAATGGGATGTTAACAGGTTAAATCAGTTTCTCCCTTCTCACCTTTCTGACTCTATTTGTAAAATTGATATAGGAAATGAATCGAAAGATGATTTTCCTATTTGGAACTTGTCGGAAGATGGAAAATTTTCCAATAAATCTGCTTGGTACTTAATTAAATTTAAGAAACAACAAAACTGCTTTTTAAAAAGGTTTGGCATCAGTCAACTCCTTTCAAAATGTCTTTTCTTACATGGAGAATTATGAAAAAGAAGTTACCTTTTGATGATATGATATGTAAATTTGGTACTAACATTGTTTCAAGATGTTCTTGTTGTAGCATTCCACAGGTGGAATCAATGCAACATGTTTTTGTGGAAAGTGAAGTTGCTACACACTTATGGGATCAAATTGGCTGCCCAATGGGTATTAAGAACCGAAATGCACCTGTGATTTCTATCTTCAAAAACTGGTGGGATGCAAAGTCGTTGAATAAAATTCATGGAATGGTGCTCCAAGTGGCTCCAATATTCATTTGCTGGGAGATTTGGAAGCAAAGAAGTGCATGTAGATATGGCTCGCGGAGGTTCCAAATCAATGTCATGAAACGCCAAGTAACATGGAACATCAACACAATCATAGCTAGATACATCTCACTTGGAGAAACGCTACATCACTGGCCCTCTCTTTGTAATAGAATTGAAAGGATGAAGCCAATAAAAACATGGAAGCAAGTCCGATGGCATCCTCCAACCCAAGGTAAGGTCAAGGTTAACACCGATGGAAGCTACATCAAAGAAAACGGGAAAGCATGTATAGGTGGAATCATTAGAGATGAAAGGGGTGAATGCATCATGGCCTTTGCAATCAAGATAGAGTGTGATAGTCACAACATGGACGAAGCTATAGCTGCTGAATTCGGAGGGAAATGGTGCAACCGGTTGGGTTTCACTAATTTTGTTCTTGAACTTGATTCTACTACTATTGTGGATATGGTCAACCAAGTGGGGAACAAGAGCTGGAAATTGAAGATGGTGGTAGAAAGAATCTCAAGCTTGCTTCAGGATACAAATTCAACGGTTCAACACTGTTATAGAGAAGAAAATCAAGTTGTGGATGCCTTAGCTAAAAACGCATCTGTATCTGGTACATGTATGATATGCCAATCATTTGAGCATTTACCTAAGCAAGCTAAAGGCCCTTTCATTATGGATAAGTGGAAGATGCCTAGTATTAAAACAAAATACGAGAAGAATAACTTTTTTGTTAGTTAATTTGTTGTATATAGGATTGACAGTAGAGTGGTAGTGTAGCTCTACAGTCTGTTTTTTGGGTGATGGCAATCGCCAAGTTGTATTTTGTTTCGGAGGTAAGGCCTAGCCCCCCTCATTGATACTTTTTTGCAATACAACACCTAGACCTCTGTCTGGGGATCTTTATAAATAAATAAAAACTATCCTTTCTATTTCTCCTCCTTCTTCTACATTAGGTTTCTTTCTTAAATTTTCTATAAGTTATTTTCCCAGTTTATAACGGAAAGAGCTTGTTGAATCCTCGGGAATACGCCTAACTTTATTCATCAGTAATGTATGGCGGAAATATCCTTAAGGATAGTGTCTTTGACCCGCCTCAAGCTTTGATAATCCTTTATCCAATGACAATACAACAACAACAATAAAAACAAAGTGTGATCCCACAAAGTGGGGTTTGGAGAGGATGAAGTACTGTACGCAGATGTAACGACCCAGCCGGTCGTTTTGTGTGTTGGGACTCCGTTCCCATGAATGAATCTTTCCATAGCGACTATTCGTGCCTTATGACTTGTGTGGGCAGGTAGTTCGAGATTCAGAAGTGATTTGTCCAGTTCAGGAACACTTGGTTCCTGAAGGCTACCTATTTGGCTGATTTTGGTTCCGAGCAGCATTTTGATCCAAAGTCCGTAGGTGCGAGAATTCCCCCCCCCTAGTGCCCAAGCCTCCTTCCGCAGGAGCGGCCAATTCCCCGCAGGTGCGATTCCGCACCTGCGATCCAAAGGTCGCAGGTGCGGAAACTACTGGGCAGTCCTATTAAAAAGCCCAAGTCATGAATTCTTTTCCCAAAAATCATATTTCCTCCATTGTTGACGACCTCAAGAGCTCCAGAACGGGTATTTCGGCCTAGAAACTCAGGCGACGTATAGCGCGTTTCTTCAAGAATTATAATTTTCCGGACACCGAGGCTCGGAGTTGAATTTCCAAATTGCGAGCCATAGAGGGTGATTCGGAGGATTCGTGCATCTTGTTGATTGGTCCGTTGACCGGAGGAGTACTTGTCCAGGTGAGTCTCCTTTCCAAACTTTGTAAGGGGGAAATGTCCCCTAGGTTCTTTGTTGCTAATTGTGCTTGTTGAGGGGGCTACGTACGCACCACGTGACGAGAGTCCGTACGTGGCATCTATACTGTATGTTGGGTAGCCGTAGGACCCACGAGCATGTTCTAACTGTTTGTTTGATATTATCTGATGTTTTGTACGAGTTATTACTGATATATGATGAAATTGAACTATGATAGCTGCGAATCAAATGTACATAATATTTAGAGAAGAATTATGAACTCCATCAATTGAGCAATTGTGTTACTCCTGATATAATTGATAAAGATCAAGGAGTAAATGAGATAAGTCTTAATAATGAGTTGTTGAGATAAATGAAGGTGGTTAAAATTCCTTCTTGTACTTGAATTGTTCCATCATGGTAATATTGTGAGCAAAGAGGAGAATATGATAAAAATTCTAACTTTGGCTATCAAGTGAGATGTGAGTATCCGATCCCGTTGAGTGTGGGTGAGTCGGTACCACGGTGTCTAAATATACACATATATATATGCATTCATGCAGTCATATATACGCATTCATGCATTCATGTCCCCCGAGTCACATGTATGATTCGTGATCGGGGAGAACTTATATTTTCATTGCCCCTGAGTCACATGTTTGATTCGTAACCAAGGAGGAATTACACTCATATTTTTACCAGCCCCTGAGTCACAGGTTTGAATCGTGATCAGGGAGAATTATACTACTAATTTCATCGGCCCCCGAGTCACAGGTATGATTCGTGATCTGGGAGAACATATATTTTCTTCGGCCCCCGAGTCACAAGTATGATTCGTGATCGGGGAGAACTTATATTTTCTTTGGCTCCCAAGTCACAGGCATGATTCGTGATCGGGGAGAGTTTTACTTTGCATCATTGGCCCCGAGTC
>ML300517.1:0-51467 GCA_005239495.1 Nicotiana undulata
TCTCGGAGCCTCGGAACACAGATAAGGCTTAAATTACATAAGATGACCTTTTGGGTCGTCACACCTTTCCTTCTATGGAGCATCCATTTTCATTGTCTGCCTTCTAAGTTCATAGTCAGTAAGGTTTCCAATTAGCTCGTCCAATCTGAGGGTTGCCATATTTTTGGATTCCTGGATAGCAGTGAATTTACTTTCTCAGGAAATTGGTAAGACCCTTGTCAGGATCTTCTCCACCCTGTCCTCTTCAAGAATGATTCTACCAAGAGACTTGAGTTCATTTGTCAGAGTTGTGAACCTCGTGTACATCTCTTGGATTGTCTCTCCTTCTTTCATAGTGAAGTTTTCATACTGAGAGTATAGTAGAGTACCTCTTGATCTTTTCACTTGAGGTGTTCCTTCATGGGCTACTTGCAAGGTATACCAAATTTCTTTGGCAGTGGTGCAACTTTAATCCTACTATACTCGTCTAGACCTAGTCCACACACTAGCCACTTTTTGGCCTTAGCATTTTTCTCCCATTTCTTCAGATCCTCAGCAGTGCAGTCAGCTCTAGTTTTTGGTACATCTACTCCTTCAACAGTCTTCTTCATGGTGGCTAGAGGACCATCAGTGACTATGTCCCAAAGTTCATAGTCTTCTCCAATCAAGTGATCCTTCATCCTGTTCTTCCACCAGGAGTAATACTGGCAATTAAAGAGTGGTGGCCTTGCAATTGATTGACCCTCCCAGTTTCCAGGTGGTGCACTCATTTTGATCTTTCCCAAGGTGTTAGCCTTTTCAAGGATAACCTGCTCTGATATCAATTGATGTTTTATACGTCAATACCATACAAGAGGGGGAGGGGGGTGATTTGTGTGGTTTCCAATTTTCAATTGCAGTCTCTATAGAAGAACCTAGTTCTTCTTGGTGTTCCAACTTCTACAGTTTGCGGAAAAGTAATTGCAGAATTTAAAGAACATAACAATTTTTACGTGGAAAACACCTGGCTCAAAAGGTGAAAAAACCACGACCTACTTCCCTGTAGGATTTTTCCAAACTCTTCACTATAACTCTGAGCCAAACAACATTTATAAAATAAACTCTTTTGTAAACCTAAGGACTAACTCTAATCCCTTTGTGGCAAACTAGCCTCTAGCTAATTGCGACAAACTTCAAGTTAACTCTAACTTGAACAATGTGTCCCTATTTCAATTGCTTCTAGATAAAGCTGAAAGATACAATATGTAATCACCTACAAGAACCAACTAGACTCAAAAGACAACAGATGGAACTGGTTCTTCTAGCTGGTTCAAGTAGCTTTTGTGTCGCACAAGGATTCTGCCTGCAAAATTACTTTGGTAATTTTGCTTTCAGTTCTTGTTTCACTTCTGTGTTTGTGCGTCGGTTCTTCAGCAGGAATGCTTCAACACTTTATAGAGTCAGTAGTTGAGATGTTGTTGTTCAGTTCTAATGCAACTCTTCCTTGGTGGAAGAGTTTGTATTTATCTCAACTTCCTCGATCTTGTTTCTGTCCTACCTGAAATCGAAGTCCATCTCCTTATCAATTTGCAACCTTTTCGCTTAGGAGATAACCTCTTAGTTCACATATAATATTTATCTCCTGTGTATGGACGCTTCTTGTGCCAATGAGTCTGTTTGACTATGTTTGCCCTGATGGACCTGGTTCAACTGGGTTGGCATTTGTCAATCTTCAAAACCATGCAGTGACTTGATTCAACATTACATTATCGTTTTCCCCATGAAATCCGAGGCCATTATCACCGTGTGTGGGTGCGCTTTGCGAGTTTGACATGTTTTAACCTGAAAGCAAAGATACTTACAAGAACAAGTGTAAAAGCAGTGTGTGTTATGAAAGCTCAAATATTAAGCAATCACTATTATCCTTAGCCCCACGGTGGGCGCCAAATTGTTTACCCCAAAAATCGAGTAGCAATTAAACTTGTAATGTGGCCTTAAGGATACGTGATTCCGCTTAATACTAATTGATTAACTTAGAGATAAATGATGTGAATTGACACGAATGTAAAACAAACCAATGCTTAGACAATGCCCTCGAGCTGACGAACTCTCGAGAATAATGAAGTAAGAACAGTTAAAGAACAACAAGTTAACGAGCAGAAGAAAGAAATATTATATTGCCTTGATATTCATGAATGTAGTGTTTACAAATGATTGAGACTCCCCTTTATATGCTAGAGTATTCCTAATTATGATACAATTCTAATTACGGAAGTAAATCCCATGATTGGTACCAATAGCCGCTCTTGATTTGATCTGTTCCGGGATTTCGGCCGTGGTCTTCTACCGATTACGGATATCTCGCCATTCCGTTATTATACTCTACTCGAAGTCGGTCATACTTGGTCTCGATTGTAGCTGGCCTCGGTCTCAACGGACACTTCGATCTCTAGGCTCGATGCCTCATCTTCGAGCTCGGGTCTGATTCATTACGAGGCTACCCCCGATGCAATTCCCTTGTCTCGATCAAACAACAAAATCGGGTAGGCCTGAGTTTGACCGTATACTAATAATAGTTTTATCTCATTAAATTAATGAAGTACAACTAATAAATTAATATAATTCAATATTTTCACTTGAGAGCAAAAAGAGTAGGAAGACTTCGAAAAAAAGAAGAAAAAAAGACTTGAGCAACTCAGATTCAAACACGAAGGAAAGTCCCCAAGTCCTTACGCCTAGCAAAAAACGTTAAATTTGTTATGAGTTCACACGATTAAGATGCCACAAGTCCCAAAACCATAAGACGCGTGTCACCTGTTTCTCGTTTTCACACACACCTTTTGTGTGTGGGTGTGTCATCGCATAGCACAGACCCAAAAGAAAAAAAAAACGAAAAAAGAAAAAAGAAAAAATCAAAAGGTAAAACAACAAAAAGAAAAACATCAAAAGGGAAAAAAATAAAAACACAACACATAAGTTGGGAGCAATCAAAATTTTCACTCTCCATATCCCTCCACTTTTCTCTCGCCAAAAAAATCTTCCCTTTTCTGAAAACCCTAGACAGCGTTTTTCTTCCATGGTTCTTCTCTCTATGCCTACTTCATGAGCCATTGGTGGTCAAAATTTTCGGACGTTTTTCCAAATTTAGGTTCGCTTTTCCTACCGATCTTTTCTATTCTTCGAATTTGTTGATTTCTTATGATTTTTGCTTTTCGTTTATCGCTTAATCCATCTGTTGTTCGGTGTTTTGATCCGTTGATTTGGCTAAAGTCGTTGTCTTTTTTCGTTCCGTCTTTATTTTCAAATTTTCCCTTGCTTTTTGGTCGTTTTACTGGAACGTTTTATTTAAAGTAGAAACTTGTACCGGATTAGTAGTTGCGACAGTTGTCTGCTCTTTTTTCGGATAATCGCACCAATTTTTTGTTTGAAATATTATTATATTATGCTTAATGTTAAAGTTAGCGGTTTGAAAAAAATCCTCACTTTCAAGTTTTTCTCTCTTGTTTTGGATCCACAGGTTAGAAAGATGTTTTCACTATGGAACTCTTACAGTTCTGCTTCTGTTTGAGGCTATATGTGATGTTAATATTGATTTCAAAACCAAATTCAGTGAGATGTATGTCTGTTTAAACAATATTTACATAATCAGATCATTTAAGAGGTAATAGTAGGTAATTATATATAATAAGCATTGATTAGTAACCTAAATTAAATGATAAGTAACCTGTTATAATAGGTCAAATCCACATATGGTGTAATGATTCTTTACATTGCCATTGTAAATGACTTAAATCCTTTTGAACTTCGAACCTGATATGAGTAAGCTGGATGACTTTTTTTTAGTCTTGAAGCCAAGCTGTCAGATTTAGTTGTAATTAATGTTGAGTGCTCAAGCATGGCTTGTGAAGGTTCCTTGTGTCACAATCACACGGCGAGTTTGGTTGGCTCTTTGTTTTCTTTTTCCGTGTAAAGATATAAAGGATGGCACATCAGGAAGAAAAATTTGCTGTTTGCTTAAATACTAATTGCATTCATCTGTTACTTCTTGGTTATGTCCATCTTGCTTTGTTTCTTATTTTTACAAATTTATCAAGAGCTTACACTAAAGAGCATTTTGATACTTTAAATGCATGAAGTAGTGTTTCTAATTTTCCTTATGCATTGGCGGCTGGGATGACAGGTTGCTGAAATTACACCTTTACGTTGGTTGATGTTTATTTACGTACTTCCTGTTCCAATTGCATAATTTTGTCCAACATCTTCTTAGGAGATATAAGTTCGAAGCTGCCGTTGGGAAGCACAAGTAATCATAGAATGAGCACCCAAGACAGAAGGGCACATCCGATTAGGTATACAAGGAACCACTCAAGAAGGAAGGCGGTACTAGATGTGGATCTAAATGCCACACCCCCATCTGATAATAGGGATCAGGAAGGAACTTCAAGTCGTGCTGTTCCTGGGGATGTGCCACCTGCACCAAGGGGTGCGTCTTTGACACCTGCCCCAATTGATGTTGAGGCACTTGATGATGATGTGATAATATCTTCTCCAAGGGCATTTGCAGAAGTACACCTATCCAACTTTAATGCATTCCCTTTGTAAATTTTTAGGTGGTGCATTATCTTGTGATAGCACCACTGTTGTTTCTCCTTGTGGCTAATTGTGTTAGAAATTTTCCTGCTTTTCTCTAGGCAAAAAACAACTCCATAAGGACTCGTGGACAGGTTATTGTGGTTGATGAGGATTCTGGTAATTTATTCTTCTTTTAGGAGCGCTTACAGCTGTAGATTGTGTGTGCACATTTTCTGTCTTAGAATATTATCTCACTTGCTCTAGATATTAAAAATTCTATTAAAAATAATTCAGAATTACATCTCTTTGCCCTCTGTACAGGTGTGTACTGGGGTATCAGGATCAGTGGTGGAGCCATAATTTTTGTTAAGGGGTGTCAAAAAATATAAAAGTTAACATACTAGTAAATTAATGGGAGTCAATACATAGTATATATACATATAATTTATTTTTTTACCTAGCTGCACAGTGTATTTTTCCAGCGAATAAGGAGGCTCCGCCACTGATCAGGATTTGACCTCCTTTTTTACCTTTGACAACTCTTTTTCATCTCATGCTGTCACTGATGGGCTGATTTTCACCTAATAGATATGCAGGCACTGGAGAACCGCTTATTTCCTTGAAGATATTAGATGCAGGATCTATTTGTGCTCTTTACAAGAGTCTAATTTCTGATAGAATGGAGAATTAAGTTGATTTTTTCTGTTTTCATTAAATGCTAAGTAGGAAAATGAATGACCTAAAAACTAACATCAACATGAATCTTGATGACACGTAGTGGATCTTTGCCAGTATTTACATGATATTCTGATTTACTCTTTGTGATCTTTTTGCCCACGGGGACAAGGGGAGGCGATGTAACTATTTCAGTACCATGGTATTATGTGGACAATTTGAGGCATGTGATATGATTCTCGAACTCAGCATTGAGGTGGTTGGGTTAATGCCATATACTTCTTTCTCCTTGGAGAGCTTGATTTTGACTTTGGTTATTTCATTTGCATCCCTTGAGATTGGTCTTATTGGCTCATAATTATTGCAGAGGATCGTTTGCCTAAGGCTAACAGTCGCAACAAGCGCAGAAGAGTCTCAACTAATAATCCAACATTAATTGGTGACATTTACATAAACCTAGAAGCAAATAGCAGCAGTTTAAAGGTAACTACAGAAGTTCTTTTATGCTATATTGAATGCTCTTTACAACATGAGTGTTCTTGTTTCTCAATTATTGGGAAAAAAATTAATAAGAGTATTCTCATTTAAATGTTTCCTTTTTTCAATTATAATCATGAAGTTCAAAATTTCAAAAGGATCTATCGGGACTAGTGCTCAAAACATAATTCTGATCTTTATTTTGTGACAATGAATGTTTGGTTTGATCTCTTAATTGTTTCTTTTGACTTGTATTGGTTACCTTTCTTTGTGGCGCCTTACTTTTTGTCATTAGCTTGGAAAAGGAAAGGAAAACATGTGTTATAGTCTAGAAGCTTCAACTCTAGGCCAATGTAAATTTTGCATAACTTTATGGCCTTGTTAGCTATTGCATTGTTTCTTAGTTGCTTATTTCAAATGTACAAGGCCTTTTAAAGTTGTTCATTTATAGCAGCTTGGTCCTTGATTGCATTTGCAATCCATCATTAGTTGTTCATTTTTGGTTCTATTGGAATCAGTTTTTTCCCCATATCGCTTTGTTAACCTAATTATTGGTGTCATCTTCAGAGAGTTCCCATTTATTCATGATTTGTATTATTCTTTGTCGCTGATGCCAGACAGTCACTGCACAGAGTGCTGTACCACCAAAGCCAAAAGAACCCACATTTAGCTGTCCTGTATGCATGGGTCCATTAGTTGAGGAGATGTCAACGAAATGTGGTCATATCTTCTGCAAGGGTTGCATCAAGGCTTCTATAGCTGCTCAGGGTAAATGTCCTACATGTAGGAGGAAAATTACCATGAAAGACACCATAAGGGTGTATCTTCCTACCACAAGTTGAGATAAGGTTGGTCTCCCTATCCGAACAAACTAGGGGGAAATGTCCCCATCTTTCTATGGTCATTTGATGCATAATAAGCTAGTTGGTGTGTGCCAGAATATTTCCCTAAAAACTGGGAAATATTACTGGAACAATTTCATCATAGTCACTTTAATTATAAAAAACAGCGATTCATAATTGCAAGTAAGTATTTTGCAGGGTTTACACTTTTGTTGTATGTTGCAGGGGTCGGCCAGCATTTTAATTGGCCTATGAAGTAAGTGTGGTTGTAGAGGCAGCTTATTGTTAAAACTACCTGGGTTGAGGAAATATTGGAGGTTCCGGGAGGAGTGTTGTTGGGGTTATGATTTTAGTTCTTTGTTAAGACTGAAGACTTAGACCATAGCTATGCTGTCCTTCTTTCTTCACTTTCAAAAGACAGTGTTGCTAGTGGAGAAGTTAAAGTTCAGGAACTTGTGTTTATTGCATTCTGGTTCTTGTTTGATCAAGGACATATTTCCTGTCCCAACCTCGTATTTTCCTTATGGTTCAATCGTGATGAACAAATGAAACCAAAAAAGAAAGAAAGATGTCCAGTAGAACACTCAGTGTTTGAGGGAACATTTCTGCGTTCTTGATTTAGTGAAGTTTCATTCTATCTTTTCAATTAGTGAAATTTTATGCATTTTGGCGGTTGACGTTTGATTTTGATTTTGATTTTGATTTTGTCATATAATGAAGTGTGTCACACGGAAGAGACTGATATTAAATTTTCTTATCTTTACCTATCATACTCTCTTTAAAAGGCAGAATTGGGACTCGCCCCAGGGCAGAGTACTCGTGAAACGTTCCGGTTTACGTGTGAGGTTTAGTTTCGTGAGAGTTACGTCTCGGCTGTCGGGATTTATGCCTCGGACATGCCCATCACGAACTTGTGCAATTGTGTGTAACTAACCTTGTAATAGTAAATTTTAACTAAATCTTTCATTTAAAAAGTAGTATTATTTTTTAACTTTTGCTTTGTTTTTATTATATGATAGCCCATAATATTTTTAATAATTCTTTTTCTAAATATATTTTTTTCCCAGGTGTGCGAGCTACAATACTTATTAATTGTATAGTTAATATTAGCTAGTAACTATTTATTAATAATTAGTTATCATGGTATATTATGGCAAATTACGTGTCATTTTATTAACTTGTTGAAAATTAAAATGTTGAAACTTAAAATTAATGATGGTAGAGATGGCAAATTACGTGTCATTTTATTAACTTGTTGAAAATTAAAATGTTGAAACTTAAAATTAAATGATGTTAGAGAGTCATATTTAAATTGTGAATTATATTTTTATATAAATTTTTTTTAAATAGAAAGCATATTAAATAAAAGGACTATTTTAAACGAATATTAAATTATAATATCAAAATTCTTTCAAAACTGGTTACTTTCTTAATAGATACATATAAGATTTCGTATCGAATACATTACTTTTGATGTTTGAGTTGTAACATTGTTATAATTAATTTGCATATTATGATATATGTCATATTTTTCGTATTATTCATAGTTGAATTATAATTTATAAATATTTTAAAAAATTATTTGTTATAATTTTATGATTTTAATGTAATTTTTATAACTTTTTATATATTATCTTAAAATTTTGAAATTAGTAAAATTTAAAGATTTATGGGACTTACGCCCATGACTCAGAGCTTACGCCTCGCCTCATCAGAAGTAAAACGCCTCGCACGCCCCCGCCTTTTAAGACATTGATTCTTATCCATAGTACAATTTTTACAAAGGAATATATAAAGTAGTAGTATTTTACGTCCATATTATAACCAGGCATAAAAAGTATGAGTGGAGAGACTTGTAGATAGGTAGCAGCTTAGTAGGCAAAGACCGTTATGCTCAAACAAAAATTAAATTAAGACATCCAATGTAATAAAGTGCAGATTTTAGTATTTATAACAAAGAGTCTATTTTATTTGTCTACTTTAATGTTACTAACCGTATAATAATTCTTCGAAATGTAGCAAGTAAATCATGGACGTGGGGGGTGAGGCTCAACTTCAAGGCCTGTGTCGTATAGATGATCTTTGGGCTCCTCTTCAACTCCCAAATCTGGGCTTCCAAACCCTGGGCCAAACTTCCTTCCCCCATAATGTGATTTAAATGGGTTGCTGCTCCAAGGTCCAAAATGGAATGGAATAAACCAAGCAGGAAGTGGAAGTGAAAGTGGAAGTGGGTAAACTGGGCTCAGGGGAATCCATTTGGGTTTAAATGGGTGCTTTCCAAATGGAAACCAACCCACTGGAATCAAAGCCCAAGTAGCTTCTGCAGAGACCTCTCTCTCTACTTGCTCAGCACTGGCTAAGAATGCCATGAAAAGGACCAAAATTAAAGCCATAGCTTTATCTCCTTTTGCCATTTCAATATTTCAGTGGTTTCTGGTGTGATCTCACACAATCCACTTAGGATATACTGCTTTTCTTTGCTAAATAGTGCTAAAGTTTTATTACCCAAAGGTTTCGTGTGATTTTCTATAAATAGTAAACACTAAAGCCTTGTACTAATAGTAAATAAATAAATATATAGAAGGGTCTCTCTTCACGCGTTTACATTTACAAATAACATCTAGTTCAATTGGCAGAGGTCTTGTCTTGAGTTTGAATTTCATTAGCATCTGATATCCATCAGTTAAAAACATTTTCACAAACAAAATGATAACCTAGGCGTTCATGGGATTAAAAATTTCTTCCATAAACTTAAGTTTTATAAAAAAGACGGTTCACACAATTCAACAGACTTTTACATGTGATTTTCTTGAGCATCAAATTTGAGAATTACGCACAAGTAAATCCGTTCAACGGGTATGCCTTTGAAATATTGACATTAATAAGCATCATCTCTGTAATAGACTGAGGTTGAAAAAAAAAGAGTCTATAATTAGCAAAGAAGTAAAATCAAGTAGGTGAAAATGCGGCAGATCATTCTTACCTAACTTTTCACTACGGGTAGCTGCAGATCATTCTTACCTAAGAAGTAGTAACAAGTAACAACCACTCCAACCAACTACCGAAATGTACCAGTACAAGTTAATGACCAGCTAAAACCAAAAGGTGCTCTAATATAGAGAAGTTATACAATTCAGCCGGCTCTATTATCTGCTATACCAGGTGAAACTAATATAATTTTTTTTTTGTATAACTTGAGGTAATTCCTTTTCAAAATGATCTACTAGATACTCATTGCACTATTAGATTGGACATAGAGGTACGAGGTTGAGTTTGGAGAAAAAGTAACGCAATACTTAAATTTGAAAGGGAGACTCGATCAAAGAGATTTATATTCTAGATACTCGTATAAATTATACTCCAATTGAAACCAAGTTTAGGATTTTAATCTAACCTATATGTCTTATAATTGATATTTAGAGTCATAATCCTAAAGTTAGTTTTATAGATAGAAATACTAAATCAAAGTTAAGCTAGAATAATTAATAAATTTGAATTCTTGAAAATTATGAAAGTGGTTTAGAATTAATCTTATTAGTGAAATTATGTCAAATATAACTTGAAACATTCTAAAACGGAAAGAGTGTCCTTCGAATTGATAAGAATTAATGACTATTTCCAAATTAGTACAATTCTTCTCGTTAGTCTTGTCATGGGCGGCTTTCCAGCCATGCCCCATGGCCCCTTGAACGCGCCCCGTGGCGTCCTAGCAAGCCTTCCAACGCCTAGCGCTACGGACGGCCCCGTGATCTTGACCGCGCATGTGCCTCTCTCGCCCACCGATATCCCTCGCTAGCGCCCAACCGCAAGCAGCTGCCAACAGCGCTGCGCGTGCAGATCGTGATACCTGAGACAAAGTTGCTGACAACGGACCTGTTTCTACCTTGTAGAAAACTAAGTCTTTTTAATTGTAAATATAGAGTAATTTTATTCCATGCACTTTCATTATGTTTCTCTAGCGTAGTTTGGTTAAGATTGTAACTTTGGTTTATTCTCTGTACTGGTGTCTCTCCCCCTCGACACCGCGTTGCCTTCTTTTGTAATAGCTTTCATTAATGCAATCAATCTTTTATTCAATTCTCATTACTGTTCTCTCAATTGTTGGCATTGGTTTGGGACATCACTCGGCGGACAGCAACTGCCCTGACATCGGTTGCTTAGCCTTACGTCGCCCTTCCAAGGAATCTCAGGAAGGCGCCGCGTAACAGTTGGTATCAGAACCTAGGCTCAACATCGGACGAGGGAACGCATTGACATTACCACCATTTCTGACCATGGTGAATCATGGGGACCGCATTGCGGCCCTTGAGGAGACGGTTGACGTACTACGACTCATCGTGGATACGGTGCCAGAACTGAAAACCAGCCTAGTGCAAAGGTTGGACGACCTGGACCGCAGAATGGCCCAGGCCGAAGTTGACATAGAAAATATTAGTCGCGACTCTGAAGGAGACCGGCAAACGTTCTACTGAGGCAGCCAAAAATTTTGATAAATTCGAGGGCCTCCAGCAGGAGCGCGCCGGGGATTTAGCCCACAGGGCAGTAGAGGCAGACAGGATGACTGCCATGTGGCAAACTATAGACCACTTGACAGGCCAACTCAATGTTGTCAATGCTGCTCTACAAGACTTGCTTCGAGGCGGTGGAAATCAAATCGGGGGTGCTGTGAACCTCGCCCCCATGGCACAGAAACTGAAAATTCCTGAGCCAAAGCCATACAGTAGGGCTAGGAATGCTAAAGAAGTGGAAAATTTCATCTTCGACATCGAGCAGTACTTCGATGCCATGGGAGGCCTAGAAGAAGCCAAGAAGGTAGCAACTACTGCCATGTATCTTCAGGTGATGCTAAGCTCTGGTGGCGAGTGAAGTACGAAGCCATCAGGGCTGGTGAAGATGCTCTGGAGACATGGGCGAAACTGAAGGCAGCCATACGCCTACAGTTCTTCCCCGAAAATGTTGAGTACAATGCAAGGAGGAAACTACAGGAGCTTCGCCAGACCAAATCAGCACGGGACTACGTACGAGAATTCTCCGCACTCATACTGAACATCCGCGACATGGGGGAGACAAGATCTTCACATTCCTGGAAGGGTTGAAACCTTATGCCCACATGGATCTGCAAAGACAAAGGGTATATACCCTACCCAAAGCAATCCAAGCAGCAGAATGCCTTGCAGACTATCAAATGGAAACTCGGAAGGATAGGCCGCAACCGCCTGTCCGAGCGGGTTACAAAGGAGGCCAACCTAACAATGGTAGCCCTAACAGAAGTGGGAGAGACCAGAGTGCAGCCAAATCTAAGGCTCCCTCCTCAGGCAGCAACAATGCTGCGTCAAACAACAATGATCGGGGGAGAAAGCCACCTTCAGGATGCCGTCATTGCAGCGGGCCACATTGGAATAATGAATGCCCACATGCATAGATGAACGCCCAGTAAGATTATGATGATGGGACGGATGACGAAGCAGATGATGATGAACAGATCGAACCAGTTGGTGCCTTCAATGCAATTGTTGGTTCTATTTCTGAGGCATTAGCGGGAACCAATGCTGGTATCCGCAAGAAGAAGGAACCCAACCCAATCGCCAAGAAGGGGAAAAAGAAGATGAATAAAGGGACTCCTCCTAAGCAAGAGAGGACCTTGATGTTCGTTGAACTGAGGGAAAACGGCAAACCCATTGGTGATGATAGATACAGGTGCTACTACAACTACTTAGCCTCAACTCAGGTGGAGCGTCTTGGGATAGTTTTGGGAAAGGGCAGAGGTCATGTCAAAGCTATCAACTCACCTCCTCAGCCAGTGGGTGGAATAGCCAAAGAAGTACCGGTGAATATGGGTCCTTATGAAGGAAAGCTCACATTGCGCGTGGTGATCATAGATGACTTTGAGTTGATAGTTGGGCTGGAATTCTTGAGGAAGACCGACACCATGCCCGTACCATACGCGGACATGCTTCTGATGATGGGAGTAAACGGGGCCACTCCCTGGATTATTCCGTGCATATCCATGAAGATGGCCGCGGAGAACATCTCGGCCTTGCAACTGAAAAAGGGAGTCAAGAGGCATGAACCTACATTCCTGGATACCCTATGCATTGAAGAGGTAGAATGCTCGTTGGGACCACTTCCTACACTTGTAAAGGAGCTACCACTAGAATTTGAAGACGTCATGCCACAGGAAATGCCGAAGCAACTTCCGCCTAAGAGCACTGTGGACCATGAGATTGAGTTGGTGCCGGGTGCGAAGCCACCTGCCCGGGCGCCTTATAGAATGTCACAACCCGAACTCACCGAGCTTCGGAGACAATTGACGGAGATGCTAGACACATGGATCATTGTACCCTCCAAGTCCCCACATGGGTCCCATGTTCTTTTCCAAAAGAAACATGATGGTAGTCTACGCCTCTGCGTGGATTATCGGGCTCTAAATAAAATAACTGTGAAGAACAAGTACCCTATTCCGCTCATGGCAGACTTGTTCGATAGATTGGGGAGTGCAACGTTGTTCACAAAAATTGACTTGAAGACAGGGTATTGGCAAGTCCGGATTGCTGAGGCGATTAACACAAGACGACCTGTGTGACAGGATATGGGTCTTTCGACTTCCTAGTTATGTCGTTCGGCTTGACTAATGCCCCAACCACATTTTGCACCCTGATGAACCAAGTCTTCCGAGAGTACATTGACGAATTTGTGGTGGTCTATTTGGATGACATTGTGGTTTATAGCCAAACGCTGGAAGAACACCTGGAGCACTTGCGGAAGGTCCTAGGCCGATTGCGGGAGTATGAATTATACGAAAATCTATCCAAGTGATCCTTTGCTAAATAACAGATCGACTTCCTCGAGCATGTCATTGAGGAAGGGCGGATCGAGATGGACCAGCAAAAGATCCAAGCCATCACAAATTGGCTGCCACCCAAGGATATCCACGCCTTGAGGGCATTCCTTGGCCTATGCAATTTCTATCGGCGATTTGTGAAGAATTACTCCCTCATCGCAGTGCCATTGACAGAACTCCTCAAGAAGGTCACGCCTTGGGATTGAGGTCCTAGGCGAGCGGAGGCCTTCAACGCATTAAAAACGGCTATGTCTAGTAGCCCAGTCTTGGCCCTTCCTGATTTGGCCAAGCCATTCGAGGTACAAACGGATGCTTTCGACTATGCTCTTGGCGAGGTCTTACTACAAGACAGACATCCTGTAGCATACGAGAGCCGGAAGCTGAAGGATGCAGAGCGGCGCTATGCCGCCCATGAGAAAGAACTATTGGATGTCGTTCATTGCTTACGCCTTTGGAGGCATTGTCTTCTGAGATCACCGTTCGTGGTCAAGACAAACAACACAACTGTTAGTCATTTCATGACCCAGCCGAAGCTGAATGGCCGACAGGCTCGTTGGCAGGAACTCCTAGCAGAATTTAACTTCAACCTGGAGTACCGAGTGGGAAGACTAATCATGTTGCCGATGCGCGGTGTGCCTACTCGCCACCCTAAGGGGGAGCGAAGTAGCTACCACCATAAAAGACCAGATACAAGATCTACTCATCAAGGATCCCGCTGCACAGTATTTGGTTGATCTAGTAGGACAGGGCAAAACTCGCCAGTTCTACATGGAGGATGGTTTCTTGAAGGTAAAAGGGAACCGACTTTATGTTCCTAAAGGAGGAGATTTGAGAAGAACTCTCCTGGCGGAATGTCATGACACTCTATGGGCCGGCCATCCCGGCGAAGAACTCACCATGGCATTACTTCGCCGTGCATATTATTGGCCCCAAATGGCCGATGACTTTGCTCAGTATGTGAGGACTTGTCTAGTATGCCAGAAGGACAAGTCCGACCGCTTCACACAAGCGGGAC
Source organism: Nicotiana undulata (assembly GCA_005239495.1). Taxonomy (NCBI): domain Eukaryota; kingdom Viridiplantae; phylum Streptophyta; class Magnoliopsida; order Solanales; family Solanaceae; genus Nicotiana; species Nicotiana undulata. The sequence goes on from ML300517.1 coordinate 14,381, forward strand.
TCTTGGAACCACTAGCTATTCCAAAAAGACCTTGGGAAAGCGTGTCTCTGGACTTCATCACCGGATTTTCCAAGGTCGGAGATCTCACAACTATCTTGGCTGTGGTGGATCGGTTTTTCAAGTATGCCACCTTTATTGCAGCACCTCAATATATATCGGCAGAAGATACATCTAGACTCTTCTTCGCTCATGTCGTCAAATATTGGGGCCTGCCCAAAGACATTGTTAGTGATCGCGATTCACGCTTCACTAGCAACTTTTGGACCCAACTCTTTAAGTGCCTCGGGTCAAAATTGAGTCATAGCTTAAGTTTTCACCCGCAATCTGATGGCCAGACGGAGCGGTTCAATGGCATGTTGGAGGAATATCTCCGCCACTTTGTTACCGGATCGCAGAAGAATTGGGTGAAGCTTCTGGATGCTGCTCAACTGTGTTTCAATTCACAAAAGAGCTCTAGTACAAATAAAAGCGCTTTTGAAGTTGTTACCGGGCAGCAACCGCTACTCCCACACACCATGAATGCACCAAACATGTCCAAATCTCCTCGCGCTGCTAGCTTCTCAAAACAATGGAAGCAGAATTTGGAGATAGTGAGAAGCTATCTTGTTAAAGCCCAAAAGCGGATGAAGAGGCATGCTGATCAAAATCGTCGCTTTGTTGAATACCAAGTAGGAGACAACGTGATGGTTAAAATCCCAAAGCGGTACTTGTTTGCAGGGGTCCATGACCCTCGCCTGTTGCAAAAATATATTGGACCTTTGTCCATTGAAAGGCACATTGGGAAAGTTTCATACCGGGTGGATACCCCAGCTTGGTGGAAAATCCATCCGGTCTTCCATGTCGGTCTACTGAAACCTTTTCGGGAAGACACGGAGGATCCTTCACGGAGCCAACTCACAACACCCAGTATTCGAGGCCCCGGTTCAACCGGAAAAAAGCGAGTTGAAGCTATTCTTGATAATCGGGTAATTCATGCCTCCAGGAAAGATCACCAAGAGTTCTTGGTAAAATGGCAAGGGTGTGATGCAGAGGAGAATACTTGGGGAGGGGGACAAACCTCAAAGCCTACAAGAGCCTAATTGAATACTATTTTGCAAGTAAGGCGCCGAGGACGTCGCCAACTCAGGTGGGGGAAAATGTCATGGGCGGCTTTCCATCCATTCCCCATGACCCCTTGGACGCGCCCCGTGGCGTCCTAGCAAGGCCCCCAACGCCTAGCGCCACGGACGACCCCGTGGTCTTGGCCGTGCCAAGTGACAAGTGTACATGTGCCTCTGTCGCCCCACCGATATCCCTCGCTAGCGCCCAGCCGCAAGCAGCTGCCAACAGCGCCGCACACAGATCGTGATGCCTGAGATGAAGTTGCTGACAACATACCTGTTTCTACCTTTTAGAAAACTAAGTCTTTTTCATTATAAATATAGAGTAGTTTTATTCCATGCCCTTTCATTATATTTCTCAGCATAGTTTGGTTAAGTCTTGTAACTTTGGCTTATTTTTTTTAAAGCATTATTAGGGGGATCAAGCAATCAAAAATTTTCTAGCAAGCAATTCTCTGTACTGGTGTCTCTCCCCCTCGACATCGTGTTGCCTTCTTTTGTAATAACTTTCATTAATGCAATCAAGCTTTTATTCAATTCTCATTATTGTTCTCTCAATTGTTGGCATTGATTTCCCCGTACGGCACTGACAATCTCGTCTAGCGTACGGAGGGGACCTCACTCGGCGGACAACAACTGCCCTGGCATCGGTTGCTTAGCCTTACGTCGTCCTTCCAAGGAATCTCAGGAAGGCGCCGCGTAACAGTCTACATGTAACCATAAAGAGGATGGCATTACAGTCCAATCAAAAGATATACAACCAAGATATACCCGGTCCGCAGGGAAAGAAATAGAAAAAAGAAATTAAAAATACAGAAGATGAACAAGAGATATTTAAAACATAAAAAATGACAAAACAGAAGAATATACTAGTAATATATAATACAACAAATGCATGCCCTGTGAAACTCATCTCTTAACAGACTTGTTTCTCCATTCAGTTCGGCCCCTATTTATTTGAAGTCCATCACCTGATAATCTCACCAAATGCAAGAAGCTCTTGTTTATGTCTCTTGAAGCAGTGGCTGATCCATTAGTCCCTATCGCAGCATCCTCAAATGATTCAAGGCTCGTGAGCGAATCGACTACATCATCATGCTGGCATTCACGCCTATAATCTAATGTAATCGTTTGCAGTTCATGTGTGTCGATGATATCTTGAGGCATACTCTGTGATGGAGACAATTTAATTTATTAGCAAAATGGAGAAAGTAGCCTCATTGATGAAAGAACTTGTGTTACTAAAATAGAGAAAGTAGCCACGTCGATGTAGAAACTTGTGTGTCAAATACTATACATTCGCAACAACCAGCATTGAGGCTGAACTCCAGCTGAAGTCGACAAACTTCCTATATCTGTGCAAAAAAGGTAATGTCTTCCCACTCCCAGGGTGTAGTTCAAGTGGTAATGTCACAGGTTCGAGTCCTGTGCTGTGCGAACTAAGCCTGGCATTTAAGTGGAAAAGGGTAGAGGGTCGGGCCCATTATCCCGAGTTCCGAAGGCTGCAGTTGGTCATAAGAGTTGGCCGCAGATGGATTCCTGAGTAAGGAAAAGGGTAATGACTTCCTAATTCCTATAATATAAATGCACAGTAGGGCTTCTACAGGGCTATCAACTAAAAATCTCCTTACATGTCTAACTATTTACCATAATGAATACACGAAAAAAGTGGGCTATCACTAAAAATCTCTCGACAAGTCTAACTATATGTTGTAATGCACAAAAAGTTTCAGTGACAGAACAATTTTAACACCCAGGGGAGGAGAACATCATTTCATGACATATATGGTTGAAAACATCTACATGATTAACTAAAAAGAAGCAGCATTACTACAAACCTCAAGAACCCAGCCGATGTAAGTCACATTGTTTACATGTTGATTCATGTCCAATTCGTGGCTGCAAAACACAATTAATATCCTTTGATTCTTGAGTGCTTGGAAATGGATGGTCGTCTGAGTCGTGCATTTGTAACAATACTTACCACCAGTCCTAGCCTAGAATAATGAGCATCTTCCAGTTTTGATATCTTCTTTAGGCTGCTATTGTTCGCCTCGGGAAAAGCTAGCCTAGCATTGCGAACAGTATAGACAGAAAAGGATGGTTATACAGAAAGAACAGGATAATTGTGATAAAAGGACGAGAGAATATTCCTTGTCTTTTGCAGAATTAAAGATTTATCGCTTTAGATTTAAGTTTGGTTTAATTCTTCTTGATAAGATTAGTTTTGAAGATGTTTTTGGAAAACAATTCATCCAAACAGAGTGGATTAAATTTGGTTTTGGTAATATTAAATTTGGTTTGCTTGAAAAAATAGGATAAAAGTTGCCGACATGTGAGCTGGAGGTCACAGGTTCAGAGGTTTAAGACATCCTCTTGCAGAGACGTAAGGTAAGACTGCATGCAATAAACCCAATATAATCCAATCCCCGTGCAAATCGGGAGCTTATTCACCGGCTGCCTTGTGGGAGAAATGGAAGGACTAAATGACAAGTGGCTGTCCTGTCAGGACTCAAGAGTTTAGGAACTGGGCTATGAAGACTTGGAAAGCAGCTTGGGACAGACGATTACAAAATAGCAGACAACAAATGCCTCCATTTCCTTCTACAGCAAAAGTAAAAGATTGGTGAACGGAGGGGCCGATTTACATTGATACGAACGGTCGTAAAAAAAGTTCAATATAGGTATATAATCAATAGATAAATAGATGAGATAATATAATACATGACAGCGCTTAACAGAAGAGCCAGCTAGTCCATCCAGTCACGCTAGCTCCTCAGGTAGAGCAAAGTCGTGGTTTCAAATCCTCATACATACATTTCTCAGGTCTCAAATTTACAGTTTTACACTACACCCCATAATATATTATCTACAAGTGTAAATCCTAACAAATAAAAGAAGAAGAAAACTTCAATATGGCTTTGCTAAAACTTCTAGAACTTCATCATTAGAAATAAATAAAGTTTCAAGAATAAAAAAATATTTTAAATTTCTTGAAACTTCACCAAGAAAGCTTTGTATCATTTGCTCGTATGTAAAGGGCCATATACTCCTCTACTTTCAAATATTGTCTGAGAATACCACTCGTTATACTATTGCGTTATCTATACCACTAACGTGATACTTTGGGTTTAAATATACCCCTCATTTTAACAGAGGGACACGTGTCATCGTCCTATTGGCCAATTCAAAATATCTCCTAATTAAATAAAAAGACTCATTATCCATACCCGAAAAATAATTTTCTAAAGCGATTTTTGTTATAAAAACTGAGAAAAAAAACAGAAATATTTTTTTTCCACTTTTTACAAAAAACTGAATTTATTTTTCTAAAACAATGTTTTTGTAAAAATAGAAATAAAATCTAAAAATCAATTTTCTAAAGCAATGTTTTTGTAAAAACTGAAAAAAAAAAACTAAATGTTTTTTACTAAAAACTGAAAAAATCAAAATATTTTTTTCCAGTTTTTACAAAAATATTGCTTTTAAAAAAAACTGAAAAATAATTTCTAAAGTAATTGTTTTAGTAAAAACTAAAAAAAAAATTGAAAAAAATAATTCTAAAGCAATTTTTTTTATAAAAACTGAAAAAAAACTGAATTTATTTTTTACTAAAAACTGAAAAAACGAAAAAAAAAATCCAGTTTTCACAAAAAAATTGCTTTGAAAAAACTGAAAAATTATTTTCTAAAACAATGATTTTTGGAAAAATCTGAAAAAAAAAACTGAAAAGTAATTTTCTAAAGAGGTAAAAACTGAAAAAAAAACTGAATTTTTTAAACTAAAAACTGATAAAAAAGAAAATATTTTTTTTTCCAGTTTTTACAATCTTTAGAAAATTGTTTTTCAATTTTGTTTTTAGTTTTTACAAAAAACAATTACTTTAGAAATTATTTTTCAGTTTTTTTTAAAAGCAATATATTTCTAAAAACTGGAAAAAAATATTTTGATTTTTTCAGTTTTTAGTAAGAAACATTTAGTTTTTTTTTCAGTTTTTACAAAAACATTGCTTTAGAAAATTGCTTTTTAGATTTTATTTCTATTTTTACAAAAACATTGTTTCAGAAAAATAAATTCAGTTTTTTTGTAAAAAGTGGGAAAAAAATATTTCCGTTTTTTTTCCAGTTTTTATAAAAAAAATTGCTTTAGAAAATTATTTTTCAAGTATAGATAATGGGTCTTTTTAATTAATTAGGACATATTTTGAATTGGCCAACAAGACGATGGCACGTGTCCCTCTGTTAAAATGAGGGGTATATTTGAACCAAAAGTATAACGTTAGGGGTATAGATAACCCAATAGTATAACGAGGGGTTATTTTAGACAATATTTGAAAGTAGAGGGGTATATTTGGCCCTTTTCTGTTTTATTTTTTGAACTGTTCGACTCCAACTCAAAACTTTATTGTTAGATATAAATAGAAGTTTCAAGAACCAAAACTATTCCAAATTTAAAAATACCCCACGAAATATTTTCTTTTGCTCATATGCTTTTTTTGTTCAATGCGACTCCAACTCAACATTTGGAGAATTTAAAAACTAGTCGAGGACAATTGTATTAATGTATTGAAGGTATGATCATGTTATAGTGATTTGTTCAACCAGGGGCGGATGCACCATTAAAGTTACCGATTCAATCGAACCCTATAGTTTTGACTCATACCTTATATGTGTGTTCAACAATAACAACAACATACTCAGTATATTCCGACACGTGAGGTATGGGTAGGGTAGTGTGTACGTAGGCTTTACCCCTAACATATGCAGGTAGAGAGGTTGTTTCCAAGAGACCCTCGGCTCAGACCCTATATATGTGTTAAGACAACAACAACAACAAATCCAGTATAGTCTCACAAGTGGGGTCTGGGGAGGGTTGTTAGAACATGCGCAGCGGAAGCAAACAAACAAACCAAACATCTAATACATGTAAATTAGACAATGATATAATCACAAGATTAGAAGCACTAACCTCTTGAAATCGTTGCACAAAGCTTCCAAACAACAAGAATCTAGGGCTGCAGTCTTCTACTATATGCGTAATAAAACCTTGGACAATTTTACTTTTGGGTGGGCAAAAACAACACAACTCTAAAAGTCAGTAATTAGATGAAATTAGTCTTCCTTAAGTAGAGTTATTTTTTGGCCGAAATTCTGTTCCAAAAAACGTGTAGGATTCTACTTGCACAAGTAGAATCCTACTCTAACTCTACCGGATGACTTTTCTCCCAAGTCACTTTTTACCCAAGTCTTGTCCAGGTTTTTACTAGGTATAACATGGACCACATAAATAATAAGAGGCTACCAATTATTGCATTAATTCGAAATTAGCATGAATTAATTCTTACTATAATTAATTACAATTTATTCCACTAAAAAATTGCAATGGAACTCCTCAGTATGAATTTCGAAAATTCAATAACACTTATTTTAACTCCCTATGTTAAGATTTCAAATACCAGTTAATTAAATTAAATTACTGAAATTTAATTTAATCAACTAATTAAATCCTTTACAATTCCGCTTAAACTATTTCATGTGACGGATACAAAATCCACCGGCCGGGTTTTCACATGAAAACTTATAAGCTTACATAAAAGGGTATCATCAAACTCAAAACCGAGTCATGGATTCTATCAACTAATTATTATTAACAAATGTTATTCGTTATTGTCCAATCTATTAGGCATACACTAACTCTGAATAGAGTCGTACCTTTTGATAAATCAAAACAATAAACAAATTACATTGATCATAATAATTATATCAAGATTAGGAGTATAAGTTCATTTAATGAATTAGAGAAAATATTTTATATATTCAGTACAAAAACATCTTTTCTCTACTTGGTCCGTTCAATATACACTGAGTATACTAGCACAAGAAGTCGGAGTAAAGCCACTCCCATAATCAAGACAAATTATACTATAATCTTGTGCTACAATCATCAAGATATTTTGCCCAATAATATCTTTGATTGTGAACATAGTTTATTAATTATGAGAACCAACAATTTAATCTTCTGTGCATGAGCTAAGACTGTATAACACTAAATTGTCTACTACATAACTAAAAGGACACACATGTAACAAATGATCTATTTAAAATAGTACTTTATTGAATTGAATAAATTAAATAAATAATTGTTCCATAAAGAAAAAATACTATGTCTAAACCGCATGGTTAATAGTATATCCCAACAATCTCCCACTTAGACTCATAACCACGCGTCTACTACTCTAACACCCATTTCTTCTACATGCTTATCAAAAATCTTATGTGTCAAGCTCTTTGTAAATGAGTCTGCCAAATTGTCCTCTGACGCAATCTTCAACAATGTTGCATCACCTCTTTGAGTTATGTCCCGAATTAAGTGATATTTACGCTCAATATGTTTACTCCTTTTCTGGCTTCTTGGTTCCTTCGAGTTTGCAACTACACCACTATTGTCACAATAAAGTACAATCGGTGCTTGAACCGAAGGAACTACATTAAGCTCTTTCAGAAAGTTCCTAAGCCAAACAGCCTCTTTAGCTGCCTCAGATGCAGCCACATATTCGACTTCCATGGTGGAATCAGCAACACATGATTGCTTGATATTCCTCCAACTTATGTCTCCACCTCCTAAGGTAAAAACATATCCTGAGGTAGATTTTCTAGAGTCTCTATGTGACTGGAAATCTGAATCAGTATAGCCAATGGGTGCAGATCACCTGAGTGATACACCAACATATAATCCCTAGTCCTTTTCAAGTACTTGATTATATGCTTAACAACAGTCCAGTGTTCTCGTCCAGGGTTAGACTGAAATATACTAACCATGCCAACGGAAAAGCAGATATCAAGTCTAGTACATAACATAGCATACATGAGACTCCCTACAGCAGAAGCATAAGGGACCGTCTTCATTTTTTCTATCTCATCAGTTATTTTTGGGGACTGATCTTTCGACAGAGAGATTCCATGTCTAAAAAGGGAGAAAGCCTTTCTTGGAATCTTGCATGCTAAATCTGGTAAGAATAGTATTAATATAAAGTGCTTGGGACAAGCCTAATATCCTCTGCTTGCGATCTCGCATAAGCTTGATCCCAAGGATATGTGCGGCCTGTCCCAAGTCCTTCATATCGAAACGTGAGGACAACCATTCCTTTACTGAATTCAACATGGTCACATTATTTCCTATGAGCAAAATATCATCTACGTACAAAACCAAAAATGTAACTTTATCTCCATTCCACTTATTATAGACGCAGGATTCATTTTCACATTGATTAAAACCGAAGGTTTTAATTGATGCGTCAAAACAAGTATTCCATGTAGTTTCAATCCATAAATGGATTTCTTTAATTTATACAACATGTGCTCATTGCCACTTTTAATGAAACCAACTGGTTGTGCCACAGATGCACTCATCAAGACTTCCATTTAGAAAAGCCGTCTTGACATCCATTTTCCAGATCTCATAATCGTTATGAGCAACAATGGATAAGAGAATTCTAATGGATTTAAGCATGGCTACTGGCGAAAAGGTTTCCTCATAATCGATCCCTTCTTTTTGAGTAAACCCTTTTGCAACAGGCCTAGGTTTAAAAGTTTGCACTTTTCCATCCACTAATCTCTTTTTATTATAGGTCCATCTACAACAAATAGCTTTGACTCCAGTTGGTGGTTCTACAAGATCCCAGACTTGATTGGAGTACATGGACTCCATTTCAGATTTCATAGCATCAACCCACCATTTATTAGCATTTGTATCCTGTAGTGTTTCGTCATAATTAATAGGTTCTGTATTAGGCTCTTCAGGGATTCTATCATAAGATTCTCCCAAGAGCGCAAACCGCAGAGGTTTTCTAATAATTCTCCCACTACGACTAGTCACTACAGGTGGAGGCTGATTTTGTTGTTGAATCACAACATCATTTTCTGGAACTGAAGCCTCAATGTCATCCTCCACACCTTGCGGTGCTGGGATATCATTAACTTCTTCCTGGAGTGCAGGTTGCAGAACAATTTCAGGTTGTTCAACAATCTGAGGTTGCTCAACATTACTCCCACTACTTTGAGGTAGTGAGATGTCAGGCAATTGCTCTTGTGCAATATGCTGCCTATTGACATTTCTCCCACTACGATAATGTAGTGGTATGTCAATACTGGCTTCCGGGATACGTTCTAGAGATGAGTCTTTAGTTACTCCATTATTTAATTCCTGTAAAACTAGTTTACTTCTAGGAATATGGTTCGTTAATAGTCATCTTCTAAAAATCTTGCATTTGTCGTGATAATTACCTTCTTTACTTTGGGACAATAAAACAAATCGCCTTTAGTTCCTTTTGGATATCCAATAAAAATGCATACTTCTGTCCTTGATTCCAATTTATCCGCTTTTCCTTTCAGCACAAGTGCTGGACAACCCCAAACCCGAATGTGCCGTAAACTTGGCTTGCGCCCAGTCCACAATTCTACTGGAGTTGAAGGTACTGACTTTGAAGGAACCAAATTTAGAATGTAATTTGTTGTTTCTAAAGCATATCCCCAAAAGGAAGAAGGCAAATCGGAATAACTTAACATTGATCTAACCATTTCCATAAGGGTCCTATTTCTTCTTTCTGCCACACCATTTTGTTGTGGTGTTCCTGGGGCAGATAATTGAGATGTAATTCCACTATCTGATAAGTATTTTATGAACTCCGCAGAAAGGTATTCACCACCACGATCAGATCGCAATGTTTTGATAAATTTATCATGTCCTTTCTCCGTTTCCGTCTTAAATTCTTTGAATTTCTCAAAGCATCAGACTTACGTCGCAACAGATAAATGTATCCATATTTTGAGTAATCATCTGTGAAAGTCACAAAATATTCAAAACCACCTCTTGCTTGTACATTCATAGGGCCACACAAATAGAGCCAGCTCTATTTCCTTTTGAGGGAAAATGTCTCTTGGTCATTTTACCTTCTAAACAGGATTCGCATGTAGGTAGTGACTCTACTTTCAATGAACTCAAAGGTCCATCAGAGACCAATCTCGAAATCCTATTTAGATTTATATGACCTAGACGTAAGTGCCACAAATAAGCTTGACTCAATTCAGAAATACGTTTTCTTTTATGTGGCAGATTAATGTTATTTAATTCTTTTGGTTGTTGTAGCACACGAGGAGATATATCAAGAATAAAAAGGTCATGTACTCTAGCAGCAATGTAGATAAAACGTTTATTAAACTTAATAACAACAGAGTTATTAGCAAAATAAACATTATAACCAGCATCCATTATTTTCGAAACCGAAATTAAATTCCTTCTAATAGAAGGTACATAGAGAACATCTTTTAGATCTAAAACTCTATCACTACTAAACGAAACTCTAATATTTCCTAAAGCTAAAGCTGGTGCTGGATTGCCATTGGCTTGAAAAACGCAAACTTCATTCTCACTTAGCCGTCGTGTTTCCTGAAACCCCTGCAAAGTAGTGCAGATGTGATTAGTGGCTCCTGAATGTACACACCAAAACATGGTAGAAACAGCCACTAAACAAGTTTCAAAGACATTTAAATTTGAATTACCTTGCTTATTCAACTTTGCCAGATAGGCAGGCTATTGCTTCTTGTGATGCCCAGGTTGCTTGCAATGATAGCACTTGCCTTTGGGCCTTTTCACACTAGCCGCACCACCAGGTGCCAAAGCCTTTTGAGCCTTCTTCTTTTTCTTATTGCCTTTCGACTTAGAAACTGAAGCTTTCTCAACATTGAGTGCCACAATTGGAGCTTGTTGTTTGATAATAGATTCTGCCGCTTGCAGCTCATTCAAGAATTTCTCTAGTGACAAATCCATTTTGTTCATATTATAAGTTCAAGCGAAATTGTTGAAAACTGTCAGACAGAGTCTGTAGGACCATCTCAACTAAAGACTCCTTATCAATCACAGCTCCAAGGACCTCCAGTTCATTCAGAAGACTCATCATCTTCAGAACATGGTCCCTGACCGATGATCCTTCAGCCATCTTGGTGTTCAAAAGGGCTTTCATGGCAGGCTTAGCGGCACGATTTTGCTCACCGAACATCTCTTTGAGACTTTCAACAGACCCCATAGACTGATGCTGATGTTGCAAAACATTCGCCTTAGAGGCAAGAATGTAACATCGCGCCATCTCATCAACCTTAACCCATTTGTCATAGGCCTTAACCTGATCATCAGTAGCACTTTTAGGTTTTTCTAGGCACCCCTCAGTGATTACAAATTTGTAACCTTCACAATGTATATCGGTCGTGTGTGGTGACCATTGGGGGTTGTGAGACTAGGGTTGATCTCTTGTTGCTCAGCATGGTCAATTTTGATGTGATTTTTGTGCATGGATTGGTTTCACCATGTCACACTATTCTGGACTATCAGGCGAAGACCATGACACTGGGGATGCAGGGCTTGCCTAGGGTTGGTGGAAAGGTTCCCTAGATCATGTTCCTAGTAGAGTGTTTTCATATTTGGGTTGTTTGGCGTATTTGGCTTTTGTGAGAGATGTCAGTGTTGATACTCCAAACGTCGAGTTGGTACCGTAAGTGAGGGATTTTCCAGATGTGTTTCTTGTAGACAGGGCAAGCATTCTACCCGACAGAGATATTGATTTTGGTATTAACTTGGTGCCAGGAACTCAACTCATCTCTATTCCACCGTATCACATGACACCGGTAGAGTTGAAGGAACAAGTATAAGAGTTACTTTATAAGGGTTTCATCAGGCTAGTGTGTCACCTGGGGTACGCAAATTCTATTTGTGAAGAAGAAAGATGGTTCTATGCAGATATGTATCGACTACAGGCAGTTGAACAAGGTTACCATCAAGAACAACTACCCACAACCGCAAATTGATGATTTTTTTGACCAGCTTCAGGGTGCTAGGGTTTTCTCGAAGATTGATTTGAGATTGGGGTATGCATCGGGGAGTATCATGAGCAACACTTGAGGATATTATTCTTGATTTTGAGGGAGAAGAAGTTATATGCTAAATTCTCCAAGTATGAGTTTTGGCTTGATTTAGTGGCGTTTTTGGTTCATGTAGTATCCAGTGAGGGGATTAAGGTGGATCGAAGAAGATTGATGTGGTTCAGAGTTGGCCCAGACCATCTTCTGCTACTGAGATCTGAAGTTTCCTTGGGTTGGCAGGTTTTCATCTATAGTATCACCATCTATAGCACCTGTTCAAGCAGAAGGATCTGAACTTGATGCAACAAAGGTGGTTAGAGCTACTAAAGGACTATGATATTACCATTATTTATCATCGGGGGAAGGCCAATGTGGTAGCCGATGCTTTGAGTCGGAAGACTGAGGGCATGGGGAGTCTTGCTTATATTTCAGTTGGGGAAATACTGTTAGTATTGGATGTTCAGGCTTTGGCCAATAGGTTTGTGAGGTTGGATATTGCAGATCCTAGTCGGGTTCTTTTTTTGTCTAGTTTCACAATCTTCTTTGTTTGAGCATATCAAGGCGCGTTAGTATGATGATCCCAACTTGCTTGTCCTAAAGTACACGGTGCAGCAGTGATGCCAATAATGTGACTATTGGTGATGCTGGGGTGTTGAGGATGCTGGGCTGGGTTTGTGTTCCGAATGTGGATGAGTTGCGTGAGTTGATACTTGAAGAGGCACACTGTTCGCGATATTCTATTCATCCGGGTGCCGCAAAGATGTACCAGGACTTGAGGCAACACTGTTGGTGGCGGAGTATGAAGAAGGATATTGTTGAGTATGTTGCTCGATGTTTGAAATGTCAGCAGGTGATATACGAGCATCAACAACACGGGAGTTTGCTTCAGAGGCTTGATATTTCAGAGTGGAAGTAGGAGCGTAACACTATGAATTTTGTAGTTTGGCTTCTACGGACCTTGAGGAGATTCGATGCAGTGTGGGTTATTGTGTACAGACTAACCAAGTCCGCACACTTCATTCCAGTCATGACTACCTATTCTTTAGAGCAGTTGGCTCAGATTTATATTTGAGAGGTTGTCCGCCTTCATGGTGTGCCCGTATCTATTATCTCATATCGAGGCACACAGTTCACATTGCATTTTTGAAGAGAATTTAAATGAGAGTTTGGCACACACGTCGAGCTGAGTATGACATTTCATCCTAGACGGACGGGCAGTCCAAGTGCACTATTCAAATATTGGAGGACATGTTACGTACCTGTGTTATTGATTTCCGAGGTTCATGAGATAAGTTTCTTCTATTAGCAGAGTTCGCCTACAAAAACAACTATCAGTCAAGTATCCAGATGGTTCCTTAGGAGGCCTTAGATGGGAGGCGATGTCGTTCTCCGGTTGGTTTAATCCTGGGGAGGCTAGGTTGTTGAGCACTGATTTGGTTCGCGATGCTTTGGAGAAGGTGGAGTTGATTTATGTGATGACCCAATGGGTCATTTTATAAATGTAGACTCCGCTCCATGCTTATTAACTATAAAAATATTAATTTTAACTACCTCGATTTGCGTGAAAATATAAGAAATAATAATTTTTAGAATTAGAAATTTAGTTTTAGTTGACTGAGTCAACATTTTGAGTAAACAAACTCGGATCTGTGTTTCGACGATCCCGAGAGGTCTGTAGTAAAATATGGGACTTGGGCGTATGGCCGGAATTGAATTCCGAGGTCCCAAGCCTTAGAAATCAATTTTTGAAAGAAATTATTTTGCTGAATTATTAATGAAATAAAGAAATGAATTAACGTTTGAACCGTTAGTATCGGGCCCGTATTTTGGTTCCGGAGCTCAATACAGGTTTGTTATGATATTTAAGCCTTTTTTTGTGAAATTTGATGAGAATCGGAATTTATTTGACGTGATGCGGACGTCCGGTTGATAAATAGTAAACTTTAAGTGTTCATGAGAAAAAATAATGAGTTTTGAAATTTAATTCATAGTTTTACATGTTATTTTCATGATTTGATCGCACGAGCAAGTCCGTATGATGCTTTTATACTTGCGTGCATGTTTGTCCTAGAGCCCCGAGGGCTCAGGTGAGTTTCAAATAGGTTTGGGTTGTGTTGTGCTCGTTTTTTCTTATGCTTCGACGTCGTTTCTTCAAGCATAAATGATATCATATTGAACAAATGAGGTCCGATTTCTGTTTTGAATGAAGTATTAGATTCGTATCGTAATTACGGACCCGTAGCAAAAAGAATCATCGAATTTGGACATCGTATGAGGATTTTATGATCATTTTACTAAAGTTGCCAAATTTTTCAGGTTAATTACGAAATTGCCACTGACGGCGTATTAAAAATCTACACTATTTGCAAATATTACAACCTACATATCTCCTTCATTATAAGGTCAAATGGAGTGATTCAAAAGCCTAACTTGACTAGAATTTCACAAGGAATCCATTGGAGGCATAAAAATCGAGTTTCGAGATCGTTTGACATGATAAACGAGACATAATAGCTGTCAGAAAATATATATATATATAACGGAAAGACTTCTTCTTCTTATTCTTCAAATTTTCGAAACCCACAACCCTAGGAATGAATTTCTTCACCAAATATCATCCCCAAATCATAGGTAATCAATTCTAAACTTTACTCTTTTAATTACTCATTATTTTTCATCATTTTTAAATAAAAAACTAAGAATTTTCATGGTAAAAATTGAGGGTTTGGGTAGAATTAGGGAATTTATAAAAATTGAATCTTTACCTCGAATTGAGGTCGAATTTAGAAACTAATTGTATATTTGGGTTCGTGGGTGAATGGGTAAACATAATTTGGTCCGAACCCCGAGTTTAGACCAAGCAGGCTCGGGGTCGGGTTTTCATTTTCTTTTTGAAAACTTAGAAAAAATTATAATTTTCAATAAAGTTAGTTCCTTTAGCTTTAATTAATGATATTGAGTTAATTGTGATTAGATTCGAGCAAGTTAGAGCAAGATTCTAAAGGAAAAGCTATAATTGAGCGGTGAGTGACCTGCAAAATTGAGGTAAGTGTTTGGTCTAACTTTGACTTGAGGGAACAAGAATCCTCACTTGTTTGCTATGTGAAATGCATGGGCGTGGTGTATATGTGAGGTGACGAGTATCTATGCACCACCTAATTTGTCTGTTAAGCATGATCCCTTTCCCGTTCTCAACTTAATTGATTCTTGTTAATTGTTCTATGTCCATTATTATTTCTATGACTACTTGGTCTTGTTATTTTATTGTTAGACATTGTTGTGGTTATTTTGGAAAGAGTATTGGTTGTTTTAGCTGGATTCCTTGTGGTACAAAACGGTTGAGGGGCTTGGCATATGTTCCTGTTGGTTCCATTCTTGATAATATTGAGGAAGTGATGAGGAATGCAGTTTAACTGTTTTATGATTGTTGAGGTTTACGTGGCTGTTTGGTTTCAATTGATTGTTGCCAATTGTTGTGGCAAGTGTATTAAAAGTATTGGATGTTCTTTTGATTTTATCATGGTACATAAAGATTGAGCTGGGTTGACATCGTTATGGTGTTTACATATATTCTGGTTGGTTTTATTGTGAAATGATATTGGTTGAAGCTTACGAGCTATACTGTTTTCTGTTTGAAATTTGTTGAAATAAAAGTGTTGTGAAAGGCTTGGCATGAACAGTGAAAGTTTTTGATGAATAAATAAAATTGGTGTGATAAGGGGGCTGTGATAAGGGGGCTGTGACAAGGGTGGATAATTGATTGTGATATTGTGAATAGGTGGGATCGGGTTGCACGTCGCAACAAGACAATGATAAGGGAGAATACGCATGTTTTACTATTTATAAAATAAATGCTGGAACACTCATTGTTTTATTATCATTATTTCATACTCTGCTTTTACTATTATTTTAAAGTGAAACTTATTCTGTTTACAATTATTCGAGACATAAATATTGTGAAAGGCTTTGACTTGAAAGGTTGTGATAAGGGGGCTGTGACAAGGGTGGATAATTGATTGTGATATTGTGAATAGGTGGGATCGGGTTGCACGTCGCAACAAGACAATGATAAGGGAGAATACGCATGTTTTACTATTTATAAAATAAATGCTGGAACACTCATTGTTTTATTATCATTATTTCATACTCTGCTTTTACTATTATTTTAAAGTGAAACTTATTCTGTTTACAATTATTCGAGACATAAATATTGTGAAAGGCTTTGACTTGAAAGGTTGTGATAAGGGGGCTGTGACAAGGGGGCTGTGATAAGGGGGCTGTGACAAGGGTGGATAATTGACGGTGATACGGGTGAATAAATTTATATGATATGTCTGGTGGGATCGGGTTTCACGCCGCAACAAGGAGCAATAAGGGAGGACAATTATATTTTTAATGATATTCAAAGAAAAATAAAGATTTGAAAACTACTATTTTATATTACTATGTTTCATATTTTTGGCACTACTTTTATTAAAGTTAAAGTTTGGAAACTTGAAAATTATTTCAGAGTTTGTTATAGCTGAGGCCTGGAAAAGGGCGACTGAGTTATTTCATTGTTGTTGCAGTACTTAATTATTCGTTTAGATTTTCTTCTTGCTTTACATTTATTGTCTCAATTATATTTTTCTTGTTCGTGTAGAATTGTTTTAGTGCGTTATTGTATATATATTATTATCACATGTTATATGTTGTTAATGACCCGCCGTAGCCTCGTCACTACTTCGTCGAGGTTAGGCTCGACACTTACTCAGTACATGGGGTCGGTTGTACTAATACTACACTCTGCACTCTTTTGTGCAGATCCAAGTATCGACCAACAATAGAGATATTTAGAGCAGCTATTCATTTATTCGGAGACACGAGGTATATCTGCCGGCGTTTGCAGATCCCGAGAGTCTTCTCCTATTTCATAAATGCTGTTTTAAATTTTATTCAGACAATTATACTATTTCTTTCAGCCCAATATTTGTAGTATTCCGTAGTGGTTCGTGGATTGTGACACCAGACCCTGGGGTAGTCTTAGAGTTATTTATATGCATAGTTCATGGTTCGTTTTATTAAATCGCTTATTATTCTATGTTTGGAGTATTTCATTGGGAATCATCCAAACAAAATATTGAAAAATATATGGAATGAGTACCAATATTCCCTAACTCTAGAATTGTATTACTCTTTACATCTTCATATTGACATGCACTAGACTCTTCAAATCTAACATTATCTGCTACCTCGCATGGCTCTAGTGTACTTTTCTAAACATGGGCATAATCAACAAAAATATGCTCGAATGATTGGCTCTCCACTTTTAGCTCCTCAATTTGGCGTATAAGCTCATTTTCAGCTTCACACAACTCATTACTATTTTGTTGGGCGTTAGACGCAACAACCTTTGCATTTAATTGAGCTTCCAAGTCGTGAATAGTAGTGACAAATTTATCAATCTCTTGTCCTAGTTCAGCTCTTCCTTCTATTAAGTCTTTCAACCCATCTGTAATTTTATCATGTTGAGCCTTATATATTTCTAATCTTTCAGCTTGTTCCATTAGCCAAGTTTGACTCACAATCTCCTCTTTTTCAAATTTTCCTCTTGCTGGTACTCGCCCCTTCATTCAATTCTTCCATATTGGCCTTCATTCTTGTGATTGCTGCCCTCATTCTTTTCATATCTTTTTTGAGTTCATCCTGTTGCTCTGCTACTTGCCTCAAAATGTCCATAATATATGCATCAGGTTCCATATCCTACACTTTATTGCCCCTATCAAACTCACAAACACCATTAGAAAGATCATAATAAGGGCTAAGATAAGGATTAAATGAATTAAGACAATAATCCAAATGGTCATCTTGACCACCACACATATTACAAATATTCCACTCAAAGGATTGAGATTGTGTGCACAACTCGCTCCTTGGAACATTCTGATAATTTTTCCATCAGTGGGGTCCTCCATAATATGGACAAGGATTATCAAAATAAGAATAACCATCATTCGAATAATTTTTATTCCAAGATTCCATGTTAAAATAAATAAAAAATACTAACTAAACTAAAAAAAACATGAATAGATAAAAAAAAAATGTCTAATCTTGAAAAATAGCTAATTTCTAAGTCCCCGAAAATGGCGCCAAAAACTTGTTGCGGCCAAATGCACATGCAAATGTACGCGGTCGTCAAGTAGTAAAGTGACTAAATGTTAGATGTCTAACGCACGAGGACTTGTGATTATCTATTAACTAAAGTAGACTATCCTAGTTATCTAAACAAGGATTAAACCTAAAACTAGTGATGCTAAAATAATTAAACTAAAAAGAACATAACTAATGAACTTTAAACAGAGGAAGGATTTTTTTTAATATTATCAATGTGATGAAAACGATCTAGGGTTATGGGCTATCTAATATTCTTATTGTATTCTTCAATTGAATTAACTAACTAATTTATCTAGTTTATTGGTTAACAGGGTTAATATTGCTCATAAGAATCCGTCGAGTTCTTACTCGCCTATTCAAGCTAAGCTAACGCCTATATGTCTATGGAATTAGAACTAGCAAGAACGCATTTATAATTCCTGTAAATCAACCAAGAAAGACAATTAGGTATATGTCTATCCTAATCGCGAATCCGTTCCCTGATGCCCAGGTTCGGGAACTTGCTCTACTCAATCTTATATGCAATCTAGAATTCCCACTTTCGAGTTTCTAGATTCGTAGATAGTATTTAATTGATGATCAAACAATCAAATAATTAAGTGCAGGATTGAATAAATAAACTAACACGAAAAATCAAGAAATCAAAATCAATAATTCGAATAACAATATTCATGAAAGAACCACAACCCTAGAACGTGAAGTTTAGCTCCACATAGACATGGTAGCCAAACAACAAACCATACAAAAAAATATAAAAATTACTAAGTTTGGTGGAAGAAAAGATGAAACACGGCCTCCACGACGGCTCTGTGCTTGTGTTTTCCTCTAATAAACGTTCTCCCCCTTTGAAAATAGGTTTAGGACCCCTTTTATACAAGTTGGGGGTGTGTAGGGCCGAAATAATCAAGTCCCGGACGAAATAGGGCAAGTTCACGTTTTGAGCATCTAGGGCAGCATGAGGCGCTGAACCTGGCCCTTAAATTTTTAGCATTCTTTTTTGAGCGCCACAGGTAGCGCCCCACGCTGCCTGTGGCCCTCAAGTTCGCACTTTTGCATTTTCGTCAGATTTTTGCTCCAATTCACTCACTTTCGTCCCAAATTGTATCCAAATGATTCCTATGCATAGAAATACCATAAATTAGCACAAATTATTATATTATACATCTCAAATCTACGAGACATGAGCAAAATGTGAGGCAATATACATCAAAATATGCATACATTAAGCCAAACATCACTAACTGGATTTGAAGTGTGTTACAGGAAAGACTGTGCTTTACAAGAACTAGGCTCAGAAAAATTGGCTAAGTGTGAAAAAAGTGTGGACCGCACATGCTTTGTGCGAAGCGCACAATATCAGATGCTATAGCAGAAGGCAATCACGGGCGAACAATTCTTGTGCAGACCACACAAATTGAGATGGCAAAATTGCAAACTCTCTGATGTCTGTCTTTCAGAGAAATGGACAAAGTGCGGCCGCACAAGGAAATCTATGATCCACACCAAAATCTGTGGTCACACACCAAAATTTGCAGACCGCAGATCAGTGAGGGAAACTGGGCACCAGGTAACAGAGTGCAGACCGCAGAAGGAATTCTGCGGCCGCACTCGACGCTTAAACTCTTAGCCACTTTGGATATTATAAATAGTAGCCCTAAGGCTGCTGTCAAACTTTCCCTTCTCTGAAAACTCAACACAAAAGGCTATGAACTTGCACACTACTGAATCATGCACCTGTCAAATAATTGAGCATCTTAGATCCATCCTTAACACCACTTCATCACTGGTATGTACAAAAATCATTTCTAGATTTTTTTAAATTTTCTTAGTTTGTCTAGAATTTATTAGTTATTTAGGACCATTAGTCAATTTCATGTCTGTGTGGGGTGTAATTTGTGTTAGGTGAACTATTAGTTGCTATTTGGGGAATGGGTAATTGGTTTATCATGTTTAATTACTTCTACAATATCCGATTTGTGCATAAAAATGGAAACCCTAAGGACTGAGCCCGTTCAAATTTTAAAATGTGCGCCCGCACAAGGAATTGTGCGATTCGCAGAATGGAAAGCTACGGGCATTTGGTTAGGTGAAAATGCGGACCACACTTGAAATTGTGCAGTTCGCAGAACTTCAATTTTCGGCCACACTAAAAAATGTGCCATCCGCACTTCATATGTGCAGTCGCACTAAAAATTGTGCGGACCGCAATTTCTGGTCTGCGGCCGCACTTGAAAATTGTGTGGTTGGCATAACCAGGCCTGTGGCCGCACTTGTAATTATGCGGACCGCACTTCCCCACCGTGCAATTGGTCTTGTTCTACAGTTTTATGTTCACCTGCACTTGATCTATAATTGACTCTTGCTGCTGTTTGTGTAGAATATGGTTAGATCACGAGGTCGAGGTGACACATATAAAAGGAGAGGTTATCCTTCCAGAGGCAGATCCAAAAACAATATACCCCTCGGCCCCCAAATAGTACTAGGAAAGAAGCCCACAGCAGGCCGAGGTAGACAATCAGAACCCTCTGAATCAAGCTCATAAGCCCCGTCTAGGGAAGCCTTGGAGGGCAGTTTAGTGCAAGAACAACAGTCTGTACAATCACAACCACAACTGCCTCATAGCCTTATGAGCCCACCTCTTCTGAGATTACTTATGAGGGTTGGAAAGAAATAGTCAGGCTTCAGAGCCTTCATCTACATAGGCCCCCGCAACACCAACTACTATAGTAGATGTAGATGACATCCCAAATGATGGCCAGGGGGGTGATACCAGAGTTGTCGACCTTGAGAGGTTAAAGAAGAAAGAAGTTTGGGAAGATAAGTTCGTCAGCCTGACTGCATTCAATAGGTTCCGAGAATGGTGCCCGTCAAGATCGCTCACTCTTGAGCGTCAGTTCTTGTTGAAAGACCTTGAGAAGTACAACCCTTTCATGCCGAGGCAATACAGAGATTGGAATGGGCATGGTTCACTCAAGATGTGGTGGATGCCAAATAGTACTTGGTCCTGGAATTTTATGCTAATGTGGCACACATAAAGAAGTGGACCAAAGTGACGAAGGTGAGGAATCTAAAAGTGAGGTTTGACCAGAGCATTTTGAACACATATTTGGGATTAGAGGATGCTGAGCTGATGCAATATTTTGAAAATTTGGCTATGGGCGATGTAGCTCGCCCATGGTTAGCTGAGATTCGGGCAGATACGGGACCACCACCACCGTGGATCACAGTAGGTGTTCCTATTCAGCGTAACACCCTAAATTTTGAGGCAAAGGAATGACAGACGTTTGTGTGTAGCAAAATAGACCCATGCCAGAATGAAACAAATCTACCAATCCCGTGAGCAGTGCTTGTCGCCTCGATCATGGTCGGGTACCCAATCAATGTGGGTGCCGTGATGTTGGTCAACATGTCCTTGGTTCCCAGGCAAGGTGATAGCTCCTACCCATATCCCAACACTATCACTGTGTACCTTAGGGATGCATGTGTGGAGCCAAGGAGTTTTGATACCAAAGTGCGGTTGAAGAAGCTTTTCTCATGGTACTCTATGATGGGTGGTGGAAACCCAAAGAAGAAGGGTCAATCCTCTACTACTGCAGGCCAGTATGAAGAGCCTGCCAGGGTAGCTGTTGAGATAGTTGACATACCATCTACTTCTGCTGACCCTTCTAATGCTGCTGCAGCTATGCCTTCACCTCTTTCTTCTGGTCCTTCAACATCAATGCCTTCAACATCGACTTTGAATCCGGTGCCCATGCCCACTCAGCCATTCACTGTGAGTCTACTAGACACTGGCGAGCCTCAACAACTGAAGCCACAACAAAGCTGACTAACATATCCAGTGATGTTGCAGCACAGTCATCCATCCCGGCACCCCAGATTCCTCCAACAGTGGAGGATACATTGAAGAAGATTGTAGAGAACCAACAGACCATCATGGACACTTTGGTGGCACATGGAGCAGTTATTGAGGAGCTTGGGAAGCAGGTAATGAAGATGAAGAAATCCCAGGCATCCAAGAAGGCAGTAGACAGACTGAGGAGAGAAGTGACAATGATAGAAACCGCGGGGGACCTTCCATTTGACATGCTGATGGGCATAGATCCAACAGCACCTTCAGCACCAGCTGGCCAGTCTGAGGAGCCAGACTTGGTTGCCGACACTACTGAGGCGGTGCAACAGATGTTCACCAACCCACTTACTCCTAGAGCCTAGGATGATGAGATCCACTTAGAGGAGGCTGATGGTGGTGATGTTGCTATGGACACAGAGATGTCCAAGGCCACATAGGGAGTCCTATTTACTCTTACCTTTCCTTATTCTTATTTTGTTAAGCATTGGGGACAATGCTTACTCTTATTCGAGGGGGTGGAATTACTTGATTTTTGGATGATTTGACATTTGGTTTGTAATAACTGATAACATTTTCCTTATTTATTTATTTTTTATTTATGTATATATTCTTCCCTTTTTCTATATTTGATGTATATATTCTCTCTTTTGCCCTCTCATTATGTACATTCATTTATGTTTTTAGTAGCTTTCTTTGTAGCTTCTTTATTTTATTTTCTTATTAGTCTATGTTTAATTCAATAGCTTCTTGTTTAGCCTAATAGTTTCTTTTTAATCTTGTAGTTTCCTTTTATGTTTTTGATGGTCAATAAGCCGTTGGTTTTCTTAATGCCACGGTTCTTTCCAAAGATAGTTTTTGTATGAACCAGGTGATTTCCAACGATGGATGGCGTGACAACCTTCTTAAGAGGTTGAGTCCGTTTTTGGTGTTTAGGTAAGAATAGTAATAGTAATGAATAAAAGATTCAAACATGCTTCACTTTGTACCAACACACTCAACTACATGCTTATGGTTAAAAAAATATTTTTTTTGAAAGAAGTAGCGATAATTAGTGACCTTGTGACTCTTGCGTTGCCTTAGGCAATCATCGAGTGGTTTAGTTGAGCCATAGTAATTTTCAATCTTGAATATGGTCGTTGTGGGCCCTCAACTCTATCCTTTTTAACAATCTAGCTGCGTGAGAGGTGAGTTGATTTTGTTGCTAGTCCAAGTACCCGTGCAAATAGTATAAAACTTGCCCCGAATGTGTTTCTAGGCAAAATTTTAAGTTTTGCTTGGCTTGAGAAGTGATTGTAGGCTCTCCTTGACCCGCTTGAAAATTTTCCATGACCCACCAATGTTGTTATCCCTATTCGACCCATTTGAGCCTAAAACCTTTCTGATTTGATCGCCATGTTACAAGACTTTACCCGTTCTGTCGTGACCCTCTCTTGGCACCCAAACTTTCCTTAACACTCTCGTGCAACAATTGGATAAAAACGTAAGTTTGGGGCAGATATGAGGAGTTTGAAAAATGTATCTAGGAACAAAAAGAGAAACGAAATGAAGAAAAGGGAAGGCAAGAAAAAGAAAGAAGAACAAAACGAAAAATGCAAAAAGAAAATGAATAAGTTGAAAAGTGGAAGGGATTTCAAAGAATGGTAATGATGCAAAGCATGGATAAAACAAAGAAGGAGGAAATGAATATCATGACCAAGAAAGAGTAATGCTAAGTCTCTATAATCCCCCTATGGAAAAGAAAATGCCTCAAAAATTGGCAAAGCATGAGCCGATAAGAGAAGATGGAGTGCTTAAGGAAAGATGAACCCGTTCTATCATAGTATATCCAACCTTAGTCCAAAAGCCTTTATTACATTACCAAAAATCCCTATGTGATATCAAGCCCAGTGAGCTTACATTAGTGGTGATTTATATGAGGGGCAAGCTTATGGTACTTAAAGCTGTACTTGCAACATTCTTTTGAGAGAGATGAGCGAACCTTTCACGTATCTCTGAATTGAGTGCTACATTCTTAAGTGAGGTTCAAACGGAGAGTAGAAGAGGAGGAGTTTGGAATCCACAATGACCTACATGAAAGAGAGAGCTTCCTTGATGAATTAATCAACTCTTGATGCTCAAGTGTCACATTTGAATAATTTGTGCTTAAAAGTTCAATCCATTGCCTTGTTAATAATTCATGAGCGTGTGAGTAATTGTTGGTCCCAATTGAGGTGTGATTGATGCATTTTTAATTGGCTGGAATAGCTCTTTACTTGGGGAGGTGGGAATTACCTTATTTGCTTGAGGACAAGCAAAAACTTAAGTTTGGGGGAGTTGATGAGTGGGGATTTTGACTACTTATTAGCACTTTTTTTACTTTCGTTTTAGTCCAAAAGCGTTTAGTTGTGTTCTTGAAAACTGATAAAATATGCTTAAATGTAGGAGTGGAAAATGAGCCTCAAAGATGAAATCCGACTAATGACCCAAGGTTTTTTTTACATGCTGATAATCATTCTTATTCCCTTTCTCCGAGTTGAGGACATTCATTGGCTCAAGAAGGAGTAAATTGAACCAAAGACAAAAACATGCACAGAAGCTCTAAAGTGCGAACTGTAGATTGTGAAGAGAATCTAGTAGAGACCTGTGAGAAGTGCGGTCCGCACATGAAATGTGCGGCCGCAGAAGCAAGTCAAGGCCGAAGTTAAGAGTACATGAAATTCAAAGTCCACGATAATGTGGACCGCACAATTATTTTGCGGCCGCAGAAGATTAGCTATGCGGCCGCAGTTGCATTTATGCGGTCCGCAAAAGAGCCAAGTGCAGCCGCACTCAGAAATGTGCGGACCGTAGAAATAGAGAGATGCGGTTGCGGTTCATAATTGTGCGGCCGAAAAAGTCCAATCCTGCCAAGCCAAGAGAAGTGCGGACCGCACATGGAATTGTGCGGCCGCAGAACCTCCAAAAAGGGAAATTTTGTCCGAAAATTCCAGCACTGTTTAAATAGAATAGATTCATCTTGTTTAGGTTAACTTTTATACCTTTGACATCAGCAGCCGTATACTTTGCTTCTTTTATTTATTTTAGCCATTTTGAGCTTTTTGAATATTAGTTTTTATCATTTCAATCATTAATATGGGTAAAATTATCACTTCTTCTTCTTTATCTTCTAATTTAAGCATTAGTAGCTAGATTTTCACTAGGGTTGTGAACCAACCCTAGTGTGTGAACTTATAGGGTGTTTAATTTATTGCTTGTTTATGGCTGGGTGTTGATTATCTATCCACGTTCTTGCTTTTAATTGAAGATTTAATGGTTGCAAACATTATTTCATGCCTAATTGATTTGGTCTCTACTTGAGAAAGAGAGACTTAGTTTAGGAAAACTTGGCTAGAAAGGAATTTGGTCTATCGAGATTGATAAACCCAATTAAGGGTTGAATCTAGAGATAGTAAAACCCGTCTTGAGCTTAGTATCAACTGTTTTGTTCAATACCCATTTGGACTTGAGAAAGTCAAATTTGGGCAAAATCACTCTCTAACCAAGAGGTATTGAGTGGGTAATCGAGTGTTGATAGCTATAGTTCTCCCCAACCAAGAAAATAAGATTTAAGGCTTACAACCTATTAAGCAAACACCTAGGTGAAGGTCATAGGCCTAGGCCTTTTTACCATTTGAAAAACAAACAAAACAATTTGCTAGTTTTAATTCTTAGTTGTTATTCTTAGTTTAAAATAGATTTAGAAACAAACCAACTTTTGTGGAAGTGCAATTCGAGATAATTCAAGATCATTCATTCAAATACATACTCCTAAGTCCTATTCATAGCTCCTTGTGGATAATCGACCCCGACTCCTTGTTCGGTACTGTTATTGCTCCGACCGTTTCAAAACCTCAAATAGAGGTGTGGCTTAGACGAGATCATTCACGATGTTTTGTGAGGCAGCAACCTTCTCGATCACGTGAGGGGAGACACATTCGCGTAAAAGGGACGCCGGATCGGGGCGTCAGGTTGTAAGACTTCGCGATCATGAGAGGTAGCCCGCGTTAGCGTAGTGTCAGGATTGTTGTGCATCACATTCGTGCCCTGGGTCTCGCTTTCGAATATTGTATTTTTGGGGCAATGTTTCATTGTTCTTCGCGATCAATAAATTGGTCCTGCAATGGAGAAGGGTATGCCTCGGCAGACCATTACTCTACTTTTGTGGTGAGCTCGGATAAGGGCGATTTTGGAGGAAATTTTCTCGATCTCGATTGGAGTTAGTGTTTTTTACTCGGATTTGTTAATTATTCATGATTCTAACCTTGATTTTAGCATTTAGTTAGTGAATTAAAGTGAGAAAATTGAAGATTTTAAATAAAAATTTTAAAGCATAGATTGATGATTTGAGGATCGATTTGAGGTCGGATTTGGATGTAACACAGATATTTAGATTCGTATCACAATGGGTGTTCGGAAGTTGTGATTTTGTAGGATTTCGGGGTGCGGGCTTGATGTTGGCTTTTTGAGTTGACCTTTTTAAATTTTTGGTTAAAGATCTTAGCTTTATCATTTGAAATCATTTCCTATAGATTTAATGATTGATATTAAATTATTTTGGCTAGATTCGAGCCGTCTGGTGGTTGATTTACGCATGAAGGACTTATTAGAAGATTGATTTGACTTGCTTGAGTAAGTATCTTACCTAAACTTGGTTGAGGCACTAGTTTCTTGAACTATTTGTGATAACTACGTGCTATGGGTGGCGCATATGTGTGGGGTTAAGCCATGTGCGAGCACTAGAGTATTTATCCATGCTCGGTGTAATGCTTAGGCTATGATATGCCTTGAATTGATTGTTAAGTGTTATGCTGTGATGTTCTCACATTTGTAACTTTGTTGTGATCTATTTGATTCATGTTTGAGGTTACCTAGTGTCACGACCCAATTTTCCTCTGTGGGGTATCGTGACGACACATAGTCTTAAGGACTAGGTAAGCCTAGTTTTTTAGAAAACATCAATTATAATAGAGGAATCATTTAAGTGCTTTTTAAAATAAATCTCAACACTTTACACATCTTCCCAAAACCTGGAAAGTACAAGTCATAAGCTTTAAAGAGATTACACTAACACTCCTAAAAATATCACTGTTCAGAATTAAGTACAACAGTGCAACAAAAAAATAAGATGGTGACTCCTAAATCGCGAACACTGAAGCGGTTTTACCTTGAATCTCCACAACAGCAACCGCGCTGCTAGCAATCAATCGGCCGGCTATGAGAAGACCTGGAATCTGCACAAAAATATGCAGAAGAGTAGTATGAGCACACCACAACGGTGCCCAGTAAGTATCAAGACTAACCTCAGTGATGTAGTGACGAGGACTAGTCAGGACACCCACTGGTCTAATAAATCACAAACATAAATATCAGAATAACAGAATATGACCTCTATCTAATGACTACACAATGTAATTAACACATAACAAATTCAAGTCGGAAGGAAAATACAGTAAAATACAACGAAACATCATTATGATACAAAGAAGGATGGATGGGAACACAACCCGAAAACCGGAAGCCACAATACGGTAAGAACAAATAACAATTCAGCATTGCAACAGTTTCCACGCCAAGCCTTAGCCAACAACCCCAATTGTTTTTCTGGAAAATTCTCCGGGTGTAAACCTTCACCCATAAGTTTATATTGAAAGTCTTTTAAATAATCATTTCAAGTAGAAAATTTCTTTGAAATATACTTTCCTCGAATATATATATACATTTTCAGAAGTAAAATCTTCAAAACATAATTTCTTTAAAATAAATGCTTTTCAAGTATACTTTTAAATAAATATCTTTCAAGATAAAAAGCTTTTCAAATATACCTTTGAAATAATAGTCTTTCAGACTTAGTTTTCTTCAAGGCAAATGCTTTTCAGCTATACTTTTCAATAAGTATCATTCGATCATAACCTCTTCAAGATAAATCTACCGGAACACCGTCCGTAGCTCAGAACTTGTCATGCAGTACATGGGGGATCTCTCAGAATACTTTCGTAGTCCCCAAAAGTAAATATGCAGTGCTGAGGGATCTCCCGGAATACGTCCGTAGTCCTAATTTAAATATGCAGTACATGGGGATCTTCCGGAATACGCCCGTAGTCCCAATTTAAATATGTAGTATAAGGGGATCTCCTGGAATACGTTCGTAGTCCCAATTAAAATATGCAATGTAACCAACAAAGAGAACATCTAGAACACGAAAAAAACATCGTACATTGACACAACAAGCACAAAAGCAACAAAAGACAGAAATGCAAAGTGCGACGAGCAAATCAATACAAGAACATAAATCACAAGAATGGTAAAACTCACTCATAAGAAGTAGCTACTGAAGGGAATTCCAAGCACAAAGAGAAACAACATAACGAGGGGAAAACAAAACAAATATAGCAACGGTTCACAATATTCAAGTTCACAACAAGAAGTCAACACAAGTCGAGAAATTCCAAACACAGGCAAGTCGACTAAAGTGTAGGTTACCTAAATCCCTTTTTAAGGTTGAGTAATTTTGAGAGATTTTTCCACAATCCAAATAAAGGTAAGCAGCTAAAGATAATCACAACTTCAATTATGACTAAACAATTATAGGGCGAGATTATACTAATTCTTGTTAAATAGGCAATTTATGAAGGAAATATAGCATGATGATAAGAGAATTAAAATTCTTCAACTAAGTCAATTAAGATCAAACCGACCACAAAGGGAATCTAAAGCAAGTAATTCTAATTTAAGCAGGAAGAGATGAAACTAACAATCAGAAACTTAGTCATAACAATTACAAATTCATGCACAGGGAATATAAGGACCCTAAAAGGCCAAATTCAGACAAATAAGTTCTAGTACGCACTCGTCACCGTGCGTACACGGGCTACAATCAACATAGAAGACTCAATTCCTAAAGGGTAGTTTCCCCACACAAGGTTAGGCAAGATACTTACCTCGAAGACGACAACCCGGTACTCTTAAATAGACTTCTCGGGCGAAAAGACCTCTGGACGGCTCAAATCCAACTATAACAACTCCAAAACACACATAAATCGTATAAGGAACTATTTTGAATAATAAAGTTTTAATCTTTACAAAAATATAAAAATCGACCCCTGGGCCTGCACCTCGGAACCCGACAAATTTTACGAAATACGAATACCCATTCCAATACGAGTTCAACCATAGAAAATTTATCAATTTCCGATACCATTTGGTCCCTCAAATCACGATTTTTCATTTTAGAAATTTTCTTTCAAAACCAACATTTTTCTCAACTCAAAACACAAATTAAATGATGAAAATAAAGATAAAATCATGGAATATATTTAATTCTAGTTGAAGAACACTTACCCAATCGAATTTCGTGAAAAACCATCAAACATCGCAAAGCACCAAGCTCTAGAAGTCAGAATGTGATAAAAATGGTGAAACCCCCGATTGTGGATTATATTCTGTCTGCCTAGATTTTTGAGCATCGCGATCACGTGAGAAGGGTTGCGATCGCGTAGAAGAAAAATTTCTGCTGGCCAAAAGGTGCTATACGATCGCGAAGGTACTTATGCAATCACGTATAAGGAAATTATCTGCTGCCCAAAGCCACACTACGCGATCACGAAGCAGGGAATGCGATCGTGTAGAAGAAATAATTTGATGCCCAAATGAAAGCACTATGTGAACGCGAAGAACAATCCGGCTAACACTACGCGATTGCGAACCACTCTATGCGAACGCGATAAAGGAAAAACTGGGCGGGTCACAGCTATGATGACCCAAAAGGTCATCCTGTGTATTTCTAGATAATTTTGTATTCCGAGGTCGTAAAAACCTACTTTTATCTTACCTCGACTTGCGTGCGCAGCCCGGGCGTGTAGCCGGGAAGTATTTATGTGAAAAACTGAGAAAATTGACAATTTTGTATTTGAAATTTGAACTAAGTTGACTTTGGTCAACATTTTTGGTAAACGGACCCGGACCCGTGATTTGACGGCCCCGGAGGGTCCGTAGGAAAATATGGGACTTGGGCGTATGCCCGAAATTGAATTTCGAGGTCCCAAGTCCGAGATATGAATTTTTAAAAGAAATTGTTTTATGAAAATATAAGAGGTTTTTGAAAATGAAATTATATGTGAAATCTGTGGTATCGGGCCCGTATCTTGGTTCCGGAGCCCGGTCATATCTATGAAGTTTGGTAAGAAACGGAAGTCATTTGACGTGATTCGGACCATAGATGCAAAGTTTGATATTTTAGAAGTATTTGGAAATTTTCATGGATTTTGGGGTTTAATTCGATGTTTATAATGTTATTTTGGCAATTTGGTCGCACGAATAAGTCCGTAGGATGTTTTTGAGGTTGTGTGCATAATTGGTTTGGAGCCCCGAGGGCTCAGGTGAGTTTCGGGTAGGCGTTGGGGTGATTTAGACTTAGAAAATCTTTTTTTTCTCAGTTTTTGGTGTCTGGTGTTGAGTACTATGAGACCGCATAGGGCCCTTCGCAATTGCATATCACAGAGTTTAGGAGAGGGGTCTGTAGCACTATGCGATCACATAGTAGTAGTTGTGACCGCATAGAGGAATGGGAAGGCTGGGGGGCTGGGTAGGCTTACACAGTGCTATCGCATTTGCACAGTCGCGATTGTGGAGCTTTGGAGTCAGTCAACTGTGCGATCGCATTTCCTCACTTGCGATCGCATAGGTCTAAATCTGCCAAGTTATTTTTTTTAGTCAAAGACAGAATACATTACTGGATTTCACCCCATTTTCATAACTTCTTCTTCTCCACACCATCTTAGGCGATTTTTGGAAGCAATCTTCACCATAACTTCATAGGTAAGTAATCTTTGACTCATTCTATTCCATTTTTATCAACACCCATTAGAATTCTAGGCCTAAAACATGAGAGTAAGGGTAGACAATTATGGATTTGGGTAGAGTTTGGGCTTTTTGATTAATTGGGAATTTGACCTCGTTTTGGGGTCGGATTTCAAAACAAATTATATATTGGGGCTCGTAGGTGAATGGGTGATCGGGTTTTGGTCCGAACCTCGTGTTTTGGCCAAGCGGGCCCAGAGTCGATTTTTGGATTTTTGGGAGGAATGTTAGAAAGTCTATAATCAAGCATTGCAATTGAATTGTTTAGCATTTATTGATGTTATTGAGATTATGTCTAGGTACGATTGATTTTGAGTCGGGTTCAAAAGGAAAAACGGTGCTTGAGGCTTGATTTTGATCGTGGAAGTCGAGGTAAGTGTTTGGCCTAACCTTAGCTTGAGGGAATAGGTGTTGAGTCTTATTTGCTACGTGTCTATTCCATGTTCAACGTATAGGTGAGGTGACGAGTATCTATACGTTGTTGTCAAGCATGCCCGTGAGTCAGTTTTTATGAATTTTGTTATTTTCATCGATATTCACTGTGTTATGGATTTAATATCAATTGGTAGTTATTCATTTGATGTAAATTCTTGGTTGTGAGTACTATTGAGTATTTGTTCGGTTGAGGAATATTTTGATAAGTTATACACTTGTGTAAGATTGGTTATAGCTGTGTCCCTTGCCGGGACGGTATTTATTTCTGTTGATTGTTCCCTTGCCGAGATGTTGTGATTTATGGTTCTTATTGTTGATTTTTCCTTGCCAAACTGTTGTTTATGATATTTTTAGCACGAGGGGACATTCCGTGCCATGTTTATGATATTTTAGCACGAGGGGACATTCCGTGCCATGTTTATGATATTTTAGCACGAGGGGACATTCAGTGCCATGTTTATGATATATTAGCACGAGGGGTCATGCCGTGCCGTTTCTATTTATTTATTGTGAGGATGAGAGTAAAAGCACGAAGGGTGATGCCGTGCACTTGTTCTGTGTTGTTAATTCCAGTTGTTATATTGATATTTAAATTGTTGCCTTGTTCCGTTATTCTAGTAATTTCTACCCCTTTCCCCCAGCATGTTTTTCCCTGTTTTTGTACTTAACTGTTTACTTCCTGTTGATCAGCTCTCACCCACACTACTATTGAAGTAGGAAGATGAGGGTCGGTGCAGCTTTTACCTGAAAGGTCGGGATCAAATCCTCAGAGAGTTATGATTTGGAGTCGAGTTTCTAGGTGATCTAGCAGTGGTTTGTGCTCTTAATTGCACTTTTCATAATTGTTGGTTTTGTACTATAACTATGATTTATACTAATGATAATTGCAATTGAACTACTATTATCTTTTTGGATTGTTTTCTAATTGGATAAAGGCACTAGGTTTACGACTTTTACCTAGGCGAGTAATTAACATATTCTAATATCTAAGGCAAAGATGTTATTCGGGGAATTATGATATAGCCAATGCTCCAAAGTTACCCACTCTATACCTCTCGGTAGTTTGAGTGGCTATGCCTAATTGCCTTTCTCAAGGTCAATTGGGTGCCACATTTGAACGGGCAATATTATCTCAAGTAGGGTTTTACTCTCTCGAGATTTAACCCGTTAATTGGGACTATCAGTTCTCATGATTTCATCCCAATTCCTTGTTGGGTTGATTTTTTAGACTCAAGTCCTCTTTCTCAAGAAGAACCCAAGTCAATTGAACATCAATTAGTGTTTGCAACCATTAATCTTAACAATAAAACCACAAATCAACCCAAATATCCATCACCCATAAAGAGCTAAGCCCTAATTTAGAGAATCCAATAATTACCCACACTAGGGTTGATCCACAACCCTAGCTAATGGGTTCAGCTACTCATATTCAATGAAGAAATCACAGAAATTGATGAAACAAAACCCATATGATTTAATTATAAAATAAAATAGGAAGATTCAATGGTTAAATCTAGCAAAAATTGCTCAAAAAAATGAAAAGAAACTATTCACGAGCTGCCCACAATATCTGATACAAAGCTTAACCTAAAAAAATTTACAAAAGAAGCTATTTATGCTCAGCCGAGAATTCCGGAAAAAATGCCCCTGCAGGGTCACCGAAGACCGCGTAAAATGGACCGCGGCCGCGGTGAGGCTCTTTGGTCTCACAAACTTCATCTCTGAACTTGGCCACCGTGGTGGCAGCATCGCAGACCGCGGTCCGCAGAAGTCTTCTGAGCTTTCATTGCCTAGGTCTCTGAAAATCATGACCACGGACCGCGTAAAATGGACCGCGGTGCTCTTGGACTTCAAACTTGGCTCTCTGAATCTTCTCATTGCGGTTCGCGTAGAATGAACCGAGGCCGCGGTGGACTTTGCCTTGATTACGAGCCCTCTGAACCTCACCACTGCGGACCGCATAAAGTGGACCGCGGTCCGCAGTGGTCACTTTGACTTTGACTTTTGGTTGTTCTTGGTACTTGTGCAAATTTCACTCCTTTTTGAGAAGATCTTTGTCTATTTGTCATTGTTTTTGGCTCAACCCTGCAACAAGCACAACACGTAAGTCTTTGGGACTATTTTGTGTACAATTGCATACAAAACTCAAGCAAGATAGAGCATAAAACAAGGTAAAATCCCTAGTTATCAACTCCCCCAAACTTAAGCTTTTGCTTGTCCTCAAGCAAACAAAATAAGCCCCACCCCTTTTTGAGTAATTCCAAGAAAATTCGGTTGTTCTAAGGTAACCTCTTCTAGCATCAATTCGGACCAATAATTGTCCTCAATGCAAATGAATCATTAACAATATTTGACCCTTTTAAAACCATGGATTTAAGTGCGACACAAGAGCATCAAGATTTGACTCGACTCATCAGCGAAACTCTTACTATCACTTTGGTCACTGTGGAACCCGAACTCATACTCCTCAACTCTCCCTAAGGAAACCTCAGTTTAAGATTGTAATACTCATAACAAGGATAATGGGAGTTCACTCATCTCTCTCAAAGAAAAGACTCAAGTCCGGCTCAAAGTACCATAGGATTGTCCCTTATGTGAGTCACCACTAATGTAAGCTTCATTCAACTCAAGATCATATAGGACTTTTGTGGGTAAATGATGAAGGGTTTTGGTTAAAGGTAGGAAATATTTGGTCAAAGTGAGTTCTATCTTCCCTTAAGCACTTCCTTTATTTCACATTCTCTTGACTTCTTGAGTCATTTAGTTCTTTCTGAGGGGTTAGAGAGACACACTGTCACTCCTTTTTGTTTATTTCAATCATTTTTCTCCTTTCCAAGCATTCCACACCTTTAATCCCTTTTCTTTTCATTGATTCCCAACCTGCTCATTCTTTTTGGCTTTTTGATTTTTGTTTTCTTTCTTTTTCATTGCCTTTCCTTTTCTTCCTTCTTGTACCTTATTTTTCACTTTGTTGCATTCCTCGTCTCTCCCTCAAACTTACGTTTTTGCTTTTTGCTAAGGGAAGAAGGGGTGCCAAGAGAGGGTTAAAATTGGTACAGGCTTGTATCATGGATTTTTGAAAGAAAAAGGTCTAAGGCTCAAAGGGGTTGACTAGGGAAATTGTCATTGAGAGGCTATGGAGATGTTCAAGTCACTATTCGGATTAAGGAGAGCCTATAATCACCTCTTAAGTCAAACTTCACTTATGATTTCGCCTAGACAAATATTCAGGGCAAGTTCTAGACTAATGGCACAGAACTTGGACTTGCAATTCAAACTCTCACCACTCAAGCTATGAAATCGCTAAAGAAACAGAGTGGGGGTACCACAAAGACCTCAGTTATGCTTTGAGAAACACAATGGTCCCGAAAAACCATTTGATGATTATCGGTCAACACAAGAGTCTCAAGGTCACAACTTTCACCATCCTAAACACAACGATTTGTTTTTGACTATAGGATCAAAGGCAAATGTGTTAGGGCCAAGTGAAGCTTTGCTTGAGGCACCTCTATTCAGGGTAGTGCTCTAGTATGGATTCTGAAGACTCTCCTCCAGAGGGTACATACTCACTTCCCGATTGGGAAGCAGCTCTATCCATTGCCCGGATTGCTTTTATTGTCTCTTTCATAGCTTCCACTTCATCATTTCTATTTTAGTATTTCAAAACAGATGTATTATTTCTTTCAGACCTTTTTATGTATTAATCTTAGATAGTCCGTGACATTGTGACTCCAAAGATCTGGGTTGGTTATTTTGAGAATTTGTAAACACTTGTGGATCTAGTTATGTATTTCTTTTATCCGTTCTCATTGTTATATTTTATTTATGGAAAAATTCGTATTTCACATGTTCTTATTTAATAATAAAGGTTTTTAATAAATTTGAGCAATTACGTTGACTTGTCTAGCGGGTTCAACGTTAGACGCCATCACGGTCCCGATGGTGGGAATTTTGGGTCGTGACAAGTTGGTATCAGAGCCCGGTTGCCTAGGTCTCACAAGTCACAGACAAACTTGGTAGAGTCTGAGGGATTGGTACGGAGACTTCTGTACTTATCCCTCAGAGGCTGCAAAGTTAGGAATAACTTCACATCTATTCTTCTATGTCGTGCGATTTGAGTTCTAAATGCTAAGTGAGTTTCTATTCTATTCTCTCGCAGATGGTAAAAACACGTGCTTCCTCATCTACCGATCAGCAACCCGATCCTCCCGTTGCAGCTCCTACTAGAGGCCGAGGCAGAGCCAAGGCTCAGCCCAGAGCAGCAGCCCCAGTGGAGGATCCTCAGGTGGAGGTTGCTGAGGAGATTCCTACTCAAACAGTCCCAGTTGGACCAACTCAGGTCCTAGAGGTATTAATTGCCACCCCGGTACTTCAGGACGCTCTGGTCCTCTTAGTGGGCCTTGTGGAGAGCGTGGCTCAGGCCGGTTTACTTCCTATAGCACCAGCCATCTCTCAGGCTGGGAGAGGGGCCCAGACTCC
Organism: Nicotiana undulata; assembly: GCA_005239495.1. Lineage (NCBI taxonomy): Eukaryota > Viridiplantae > Streptophyta > Magnoliopsida > Solanales > Solanaceae > Nicotiana > Nicotiana undulata. The sequence continues at coordinate 50,182 of ML300517.1, forward strand.
TGCTACCCGCACACCATAGCAGTTAGCTTCTCAGTTTCAGACTCCCACACCTCAGACAGCTGGAGTAGCTCAGCCTGGTATAGTGGCACAAGCCATTGAGGGAGCAGCTTTGTCTGCTGATGCTTTATGGAGATTGGATCGATTCACCAAGTTGTTTTCCTACTACTTTCAGTGGTGCACCATCAGAGGACCCCCAGGATTACTTGGACATTTGCTATGAGGTTCTTCGGAACACGGGGATCGTGGAGACCAATGGGGTCGACTTTGCTACTTTCCGTCTTTCTGGTCCCGCCAAGACTTGGTGGAGGGATTATTGCTTGACCAGGCCAGCTAGTTCTTCGCCTTTGTCTTGGGCTCAGTTCTCTGAGTTGTTTTAGGAGAAGTTTCTACCAGTTACTGATGTTTTAGACTTCAATAATACACAATATTATAAGTTAATTGTGCAGTACCCAATTTTCGAGTGCTGTCTAATAAGAAGAACATGGTTATTCTTAATCTACTATTTACTACAGTTTGCGAAATAATTAAGCAGTAATAGTAAAGACACAGGGATTTTTACGTGGAAAGCACCTGGCTCAAAAGGTGAAAAAACCACGACCTACTCCTCAGTAGGATTGCTCAAAACTCTTCACTAAACACTGAGCCAAAACGGACTTACTAAATAAACTCTTTTGTAATCCTAGGACTAACTCTAATCCTCTTTGTATCAATTAGCCTCTAGCTAATTTCTACAGAATTCAAGCTAACTCTAACTTGATCAATTTGTACCTATTACAATTTGATTCTAATAAAGCTGATAAGATACAATATTTAAACTCCTACTACAATCAACTAGACTCGATATACAAACAATGAAACTGTTCCTTCTAGTTGAACTGTAGCCTTTGTATCGCACAACAATTCTGCTTGCAAAACCTCTGGAACTTTTGCTTCAGAACTTGATTCACTTTTGTACTTGTGCGTCACTTCTTTCAGCAGTAATACTTTGATTATTTATAGAGGCCGTTGGTTGAGTCCATGATACAATTCAGATCCAACTCTTCCTTGGTAGACAAGTTTGATTATAACTCAACTTCCTTCCTCTATTCCTGTCCTAGCTGAAATCAACTTCTGTCTTCTCTATCAATTTGCAACCTTTTCGTATTAGGAGACATTCTCTTAGTTCTTTGATATTTAGCAAACTCTAATATCTCCTAGATGTGTACGATTTGCGATCCAACAGCTTCATATAGAAGTGTGTGCTATGATGGACCTGGTTCAACTGGACACATGTTGTCAATCTTCAA
>ML300517.1:55215-75122 GCA_005239495.1 Nicotiana undulata
TATTGGGGTATCTATCTCCTTTGAATCTTCCATTTTGAACTTCTTGAGGAGTTCTCTCACATACTTTTGCTGATGAATCATTGTTCCATGCGGAGTTTGTTTGATTTGCAGACCTAAGAAAAAGGTTAGCTCACCCATCATACTCATTTCAAACTCACTCCCCATTAGTGTAGCAAATTCCTTGCTGAGCTTCTCAGTTGTTGCCTCAAATATGATATCAAATTTGTACAATCAGAAGATTTTTTCCCTTTTCCTTCAAGAACAAAGTACTGTCTATTTTGCCTTGTTTGTACCCATGTTCCAGCAGGAATTTTGACAATCTCTCGTACCATGCTCTAAGTGCTTGCTTGAGACCATAGAGAGCCTTGTCAAGTTTATATACATGATCAGGTGGTTCTTTGCTTTCAAAGCTAGGAGGCTGTCTTACAAATACTTCTTCCTTCAAATAGCCATTGAGAAAAGCACTCTTTACATCCATCTGATGCAAAGTGAATTCCATGTGTGCAGCAAATGCTATTAGAAGTCTGATTGCTTCCAATCTTTCCACAGGAGAAAAGGTCTCATCATAATCAATTCCCTCTTCTTGACTATATCCTTGAACAACCAGTCTTGCCTTGTTTCTAGTAATAGTTCCATCCTCATCGAGTTTATTCCTAAAGACCCACTTGGTGCCAATTATTGATCTGTCCAGTGGTTTGGGTACCAAGTGCCATACTTGACTTCTTTCAAATTGAATCAGTTCCTCTTGCATAGCACTTACCCAGTCAGCATCTTTCAGGGCTTCAACAATGTTCTTTGGTTCAATCATGGATATGAATGCATCAAACACACACAGATTTTTCAAGGAGGATCTAATTTTGATTCCATATCTCAGGTCTGTTATGATGTTCTCAAGAGGGTGAGAACTCTGATATCTGTGTGGTTTGAGAGCCAGTTGTTCACTTCTGGATTGTTCCAAGTTGTCTTGTTGCAGTGGAACATGATCAGGACCAGTATTTTCATGAGAGATTCCCCCTGTCAAGTTGCGTGGAGTTGTTGGACCTGTTCCATCACCTGTTCCATATCCTGTTCCATCTCCCATGGGTGCTTCAATGTAGTCATTTCTCCTCACTACTCCAAGCTCCTCATCTTCTGGTTCCTTTCTCTTAGATAAAGTGTTAGTTTCATCAAAGACAACATGTACACTTTCTTCTACACACATAGTTCTTTTATTATATATTTTATAAGCTTTTCTATGTGTAGAATATCCCAAGAACACTCACTCATCACTTCTGGGATCAAATTTTTCTAAAGAATCTTTGCTATTATTATGCACATAACACTTTCATCCAAAAGCCCTAAGATGGGATATGTTGGGCTTTCTCCCTTTAAGTAATTCATAGGGAGTTTTCTTTACCAGAGGTCTGGTCATTCATCTATTGATAATATAACATGCAGTGTTAATTTCTTCTGCCCAGAAGTTGTGAGGTAGTTTGCTTGATAGAAGCATGGTTCTTGCCATGTCTTCAAGAGTTTTGTTTTTCCTTTCAACAACCCCATTTTGCTGTGGGGTTCTAGGAGCAGAAAAATTGTGATTCACACCATGTTCATCACAGAACTCAGTAAACTTTGCATTCTCAAACTCAGTACCATGGTCAGATCTAATGGATGCTAGTTGATGTCTTAATTGATTCTGAATCTTCTTGACAAATGAGGTGAACATTTCAAATGCTTCATCCTTAGATGCCAAGAACAAGGTCCAAGTGAACCTGTAGAAATTATCTACTAGTACCATAACATATCTCTTTCCACCTCTACTTAGAGTTCTCATGGGACCACAAAGATCCATATGAACCAGTTCCAACGACCTGGTGGTACTGACCATTTTCTTACTTTTGAAAGAAGACCTTACCTGCTTCCCCCTTAACATGCCTCACAAACCTTTTCTTCTTTGAACTTAATGTTAGGAAGCCTACCACTAAGTCCTTAGAGACCAGATTGTTAAGTTTAGTTAGACTTGCATGACCAATTATTTTGTGCCACAAGGAGGGGATCACTGTCCAACACACTAAGGCAAGTGAGTTCATTGTCAGACAATGTGAACAAGTCAATGACATAGATATTGTTCATTCTTTTTCCCTGCAAAACAATCTTGTTAGTAAGCAGGTTTATCACAAAACATTTTGTCGAAGTAAAAGCGACAAGGTTACCTCTGTCACACAGTTGTGACACACTGATAAGGCTATGTTTCAAGCCATCTATCAGATACACATGTTCAATTGAACGTGTCATCTTTACCTACCTTGTCGACCCCTATTATTTCACCTTTCTTTCCGTTTCCAAAGCAGACATTTCCTCCTTTGAGGTTTTCAAGTGAAAGGAACCGTTCCTTATTCCCTTTCATATGCTTAGAACAACCACTATCCAAAAACCAAAACTGGCTGCCTCCCTTCACTTGTACCTTCAAAAGAAATCAGGGGTTAGTTTTAAGAACCCAAACTAGTTTGGGTCCTTTTCCATGAGAGAATGGATGAATCAGATTTTTTCTGGCCCAATTTGGTAGCCAATTTTTCTTTTTAATGAATCTCTCATTTTTCTGACTGGCCTTTTCATTTGCAAAACACTCATATTTAGAGTGGCCAGTCTTCCCATAGCAATTAACTCCCAAAACCAAGCCCTCTCCGGTTGCTACTATGATTCTCTTGGAGCCATATTAAAGCATCAGAAGACTTATTCCACTTACGTGTTCTATCAAATTCATGTTTGACTTTGCCAAGTTCTTCTTTAAGAGACTTTATCTGCTCATCTTTGGCATACATTTTATCTTTCAATTTACCTAAGTCTTCTTCTAACTTCGCATGAGAGTGATCAACTACCTTTTTACTGGATCCTAGTCTTAACTTTAAATTTTCAGATTTTAGTTCTAGAATCTCAGTTTCGAGTGGTTGAACCTGGTTCATCAAGACAGTGTTTTTCTTTTCAGATTCACTGACCCTTATTTCCAGGTCCATGCATTTTGCTCTCAGCATTGCACACTCTTTAGATAGTTGATCTTTCTCTTTAGTTGTCTCCTCAGAATCATCAATGAAGTCAAGTAGCAACTCAGAGAGTTTCTCCTTAGATAGAAACTTTATTTTTGTTTTAAGATGTGAGATACTTACCTGTTGTTCTTCATAAGTCTCCTCATCAAATTCTCCAATTTCCATGAGAGCTTGATCTTCTGTCTCACCATCTTCTGATTCTTCATCTGAACTTTCCCCCCAAGCAGCAACCATAGCCTTTGTAGTAGTTTTCTTGGGTTGGACCAGTTCCTTCTTCCTGTTCTTTCTTTCATATCTCTCCTTCCTCCATTCTACTTCCCACTGGGGGCAGTTCTTGATGAGATGATCAGTTTTTCCACACTTGTAGCATCCCTCATTAGCTGGCCTTTCAGGAGCCTTTGCCTTGTTGAAGTTTCCCCCTCTAGAGATGCCTTTCTTCCTCATGAGAAAGTTTCTGAATTCTTTGGTGATCATGGCCATCTCATCATCCTCCAGATCTGCTCCCTCTGTGATCCTTAGTGCTAGACTTCTTTCTTTCTTTGGGGCATCCATTTTCATGGTCTGCCTTCTGAGTTCATAAGCAGTAAGGTTGCCAATCAACTCATCTAGTCTAAGGGTTGCCATATTTTTGGATTCCTGAATGGCAGTTATCTTGCTTTCCCAGGAGATAGGCAGAACCCTTGTCAAGATCTTCTCAACCTTGTCTTCTTCAAGGATGACTCTTCCAAGAGACTTGAGTTCATTAGTCAAGGTTGTGAACCTTGTGTACATCTCCTGAATTGTTTCACCTTCCTTCATAGTGAAGTTTTCATACTGAGAGTATAGCAATGTACCTCTAGACCTCTTCACTTGAGCTGTTCCTTCATGTGCCACTTGTAGAGTATCCCAAATTTCTTTGGCAGTGGTACAACTTTGGATTCTGATGTATTCATCTGGGCCTAGTCCACACACTAGCCACTTCTTAGCATGGGCATTCTTCTCCCATTTCTTCAGATCCTCAGCCGTGCAGTCAGCCCTAGTTTTAGGCACATCTACTCCTTCAGCAGTTTTCTTCATTGTTGCAAGTGGTCCATCAGTGACTATGTCCCAGAGTTCATAGTCCTCTCCAATAAGGTGATCCTTCATTCTATTCTTCCACCAAGAATAGTACTGCCCGTTGAAGAGTGGTGGCCTTGCAGTTGATTGTCCTTCCCAGTTCCCAGGTGGTGCACTCATCTTGATCTTTTCCTAGGTGTTAGCCTCTTCAAGGATAACCTGCTCTGATACCAATTGATGTTTTAGACTTCAATACTACACAATATTATAAGTTAATTGTGCAGTACCCAATTTTCGAGTGCTGTCTAATAAGAAGAACCTGGTTCTTCTTAGTCTACTACTTACTACAGTTTGCGGAATAATTAAGCAGTAATAGTAAAGACACAGGGATTTTTACGTGGAAAACACCTGGCTCAAAAGGTGAAAAAACCACGACCTACTCCTCAGTAGGATTTTCTCAAAACTCTTCACTAAACACTGAGCCAAAATGGACTTACAAAATAAACTCTTTTGTAATCCTAAGACTAACTCTAATCCTCTTTGTATCAATTAGCCTCTAGCTAATTTCTATAGAATTCAAGCTAACTCTAACTTGCTCAATTTGTACCTATTACAATTTGCTTCTAATAAAGATGATAAGATACAATATTTAAACTCCTACTACAATCAACTAGACTCGATATACAGACAATGAAACCGTTCCTTCTAGTTGAACTGTAACCTTTGTATCGCACAACAACTCTGCTTGCAAAACCTCTGGAACTTTTGCTTCAGAATTTGATTCACTTTTGCACTTGTGCGTCACTTTTTTTAGCAGTAATACTTTGATTATTTATAGAGGCCGTTGGTTGAGTCCATGATACAATTCTGATCCAACTCTTCCTTGGTAGACAAGTTTGATTGTAACTCAACTTCCTTCCTCTATTCCTGTCCTAGCTGAAATCAACTTCTGTCTTCTCTATCAATTTGCAAACTTTTTGTATTAGGAGACATTCTCTTAGTTCTTTGATATTTAGCAAACTCTAATATCTCCTAGATTTGTACGATTTGCGATCCAACTGCTTCATATAGAAATGTGTGCTATGATGGACCTGGTTCAACTGGACACATGTTGTCAATCTTCAAAACCCATTCAGTGATATGGGCCAACAATTACCCAGAGAGAGGATCTTCGGAGGCAGTTTGAGCGTCTCTAGCAGGGCTCTATGACAATCACCTAGTATGAGACCCGGTTTATCACTTTGGCCCGATATGCTATCATGATACTCCCCACTGATCGAGAGAGAGTGAGGAGGTTTATTGAGGGGTTAGCTCAGCCGATTAGACTTCAGATTGCTAGAGAGACAGGTACTGATATTTCATTTCAGGAGGCGGCCAATGTGGCCAGGCGGATTGAGATGGTCTTATCACAGGGCAGTGGTCAGGGATCTGACAAGAGGCCTCGTCATTTTGGCCGATTCAGTGGTGCCTCATCTGGAGGAAGAGATTCTTTTGGCAGAGGTCATCCTCCTAGACCATTCCAGTCATCACTCCAGGTATCCCGCAGTGCACCACCAACTCCTATCAGTGCACTGCCACTTCAGAGCTTTCAGAGTGGGTATTCTGGTCGACAAGGACAGTTTTAGGGCCAGCAGTCTCAGCAGCAAAGATCTTGTTACACTTGTGGTGTTCCAGGGCACATTTCCATGTTTTTCCCTCGAGCTTCTAGTTGTTCTCAGCATCAGGGTTCCCGTGCTATGATTCCTGCACCAGGTGCACCCCCACCCCTCAGCCAGCTAGGGGTGGAGGTCGAGGTGGCAGAGGTGGAGGCCAGACAGTTAGAGGTAAAAGACATGCTATGAGGGGTAGAGGTCAGCCTGCAGTAGGTCGACCCAAGGATGTTCAGATTGGTGGGGCTCAGCCCCGATGCTATGCTATTCCCGCCAGACCTGAGGCGGAGGCCTCCGATGCAGTCATTACAGGTATGGTTTTAGTTTGCAGCAGAGATGCTTCGGTGTTGTTTGATCCGGGGTCCACATTTTCCTACGTGTCCTCATATTTTTCTCCTTATATGATTATGTCCCGTGATTCCCTGAGTACTCCTGTATATGTGTCTACACCGGTGGTGATTCTATTGTGGTAGATCAAGTCTACCGATCATGCATAGTGGTTATTGGTGGTCTTGAGACCCGTATTGATCTTTTACTTCTTGATATGGTTGAATTTTATGTCATTTTGGGGATGGATTGGTTATCTCCCTAGCATGCTATTCTGAACTGTCATGCTAAGACTGTGACCTTGGCCCTACCGGGAGCACCCCGATTGGAGTGGAGAGGGACTCCTGGTCATTCTTCCGGCAGTGTTATCTTGTATATGAAGGCTCGGCGTATGGTCGAGAAGGGATGATTGGCCTATTTGGCATATGTTCATGATTCTAGTGCCGAGGTTCCTCCTATGGAGTCTGTGCCCATTGTCCGTGAGTTTCAAGAGGTATTCCCTGCTGACCTGCCGGGTATGCCACCCCACAAGGATATTCAATTTTGCTTTGATTTGGCTCCGGGCACTCAGCCCATTTCTACCCCGCCATATCGTATGGCCCCGCCAGAGTTAAAGGAGTTGAAGGATCAGTTACAGGATCTACTAGCTAAAGGATTTATTAGGCCTAGTGTTTCTCCTTGGGGTGCGCCAGTGTTGTTTGTTAAGAAGAAAGATGGCAAAATGAGAATGTGTATTGACTACCGGCAATTGAACAAGGTTACTATCAAGAATAAGTATCCTTTGCCGAGGATTGATGATTTATTCGACCAGCTTCAGGGTGCCACAATGTTTTCCAAGATTGACTTGAGATCTAGCTACCATCAGTTGAGGATTAGGGGGTCTGATGTCCCTAAGACAACCTTTCGCACTCGGTATATGCATTATGAGTTCTTGGTGATGTCATTTGGGTTGACAAATTCCCCAGCTGCTTTTATGGATTTGATGAACCGAGTGTTCATGCCCTATTTGGATTCGTTTGTTATTGTCTTCATTGATGATATTTTGATTTACTCCCGCAGTCGAGAGGAGCATGAGCAACACCTTCGAGTCGTCCTCTAGACTTTGAGGGACAGTCAATTGTATGCCAAATTTTCAAAGTGTGAGTTCTGGTTGAGTTCGGTTGCCTTTCTGGACCATGTGGTGTCGGGAGAGGGTATTCAGGTGGATCCTAAGAAGCTTTCAGCAGGCAGAGATTGCCCTAGACCCACCTCAGCTACAAAGATTCGGAGTTTCTTGGGCTTATCAGGTTATTATCGTCGGTTGTGGAGGGCTTTTCATTTATTGCATCCCCGATTACCAAGTTGACTCAAAAGGGTGCCCAATTCAGGTGGTCAGATGAGTGTGAGGCGAGCTATCAGAAGCTCAAGATAGCCTTGACCATGGCACCGGTGTTAGTTTTGCCCACAGGTTCGGGGCCATATACGTGGATTGTGATGCTTCACGTGTTGGGCTTGGTGCAGTGTTGATGCAGGATGGCAAGGTTATAGCTTATGATTCACGTCAGTTGAAGGTTCATGAGAGGAACTATCAACTCCATGATTTAGAGTTAGCAGCCATTGTCCATGCGCTGAAGATTTGGAGGCATTATCTGTACGGTGTGTCTTGTAAGGTGTTCACGGATCATACGAGTTTGCAGTATCTGTTCAAGCAGAAAGAGTTGAATATGAGGCAGAAAAGATGGTTGGAGCTGTTGAAAGACTATGACATTACCATCTTATATCATCCGGGGAAGGCGAATGTGGTGGCCGATGTTTTGAGCCGGAAGTCAATCAACATGGGTAGTCTTGCTTATATTCCGGTCGCTCGGGGAGCGACCGCTTGCTTTAGATGTTCAGTCTTTGGCCAATCAATTCATGAGATTGGATGTTTCTGAGACTGGCAGTGTTTAGGCTTATACTGTGGCCCGTTCTTCATTGTTTGATCGTATTCGAGACCGGCAGTTTGATGATCGTCATTTATGTGTCCTTAGGGATATGGTTTGGCACAGAGGTGCCAAGCAGGTTACGGTTGATGATGATGGAGTCTTGAGGATGCAGGGCCGTATTTGTGTACCTGATGTCGATGGCCTTCGTGAGTTGATATTGCAGGAGGCCCATAGTTCCCGGTATTCCATTCATCCGGGCACCACAAAGATGTACCAGGATTTGCAGTAGCATTATTGGTGGCGGAGGATGAAGAACGATATTGTGGCATATGTATCACGGTGCTTGAACTGTCAGCAGGTTAATTACGAGCACCAGAGACCCGGTGGTTTGATGCAGCAGATTGAGATTCCCGAGTGGAAGTGGGAGCATATCACCATGGATTTCGTAGTTGGACTCCCACGGACTCAGAGGATGTTCGATGCGGTGTGGGTCATTGTGGATAGGCTGACCAAGTCAGCACACTTCATTCCTGTATCATTTTCGTATTCTTCGGAGAGGTTGGAAAAGATTTACATCAGAGAGATTGTTCGCCTGCATGGTGTGCCCGTGTCCATTATTTCTGACTGAGGTACTCAGTTTACCTCCCATCTATGGAGAGTATTTCAGCGTGAGTTGGGCACACGGGTTGAGTTGAGCACAACGTTTCATCCTCAGACGGACGGACAGTTCGAGCGCACTATTCAAATCTTGGAGGATATGTTGCGAGCATGTGTCATTGACTTTGGAGGTTCATGGGACAGTTTCTTGCCTTTAGCTGAGTTTGCCTACAACAACAACTACCAGTCGAGCATTCAGATAGCTCCTTATGAGGCATTGTATGGTAGGCGATGTCGGTCGCCAGTTGGGTGGTTCGAGCTGGGGGAGGCTAGGTTGTTGGGTTCAGAGTTAGTACTGGATGCCTTGGATAAGGTGAACATCATTCAGGATAGACTTCGTACAGCTCAGTCTAGGCAGAAGAGTTATGCAGACCGCAGAGTTTGTGATTTGGCATTCATGGTAGGAGACCGGGTATTGCTTCGAGTGCGCCCACTAAGGGCGTGATGAGGTTCGGAAAGAAGGGAAAGTTGAGCCCTAGTTACATTGGTCCCTTTGAGATTCTTGAGAAGGTAGGAGAGGTGGCCTACATACTTGCTTTGCCACCGAGTTTATTAGCTGTGCATCCGGTGTTTCATGTATCTATGCTTCAGAAGTATCTTGTCGATCCCTCTCATGTGCTAGACTTCAGTAGTGTCCACTTGGACAAGGATTTGACCTATGAGGAGGAGCCGATAGCCATATTAGCCCGACAGGTTCGTCAGTTGAGATCGAAGAGTTATCCTTCGGTCCGTGTTCAGTGGAGAGGTAAGCCTGTAAAGGCAGCTACTTGGGAGTCCGAGTCCGATATGCGGAGCCGATATCCCCATCTTTTCACAGATTCAGGTACCTTTCTATGTCCGTTCGAGGACGAACGTTTGTTTTAGAGGTGGAGATTGTGATGACCCAAAAGGTCATCTTGTGTATTTCTAGCTAATTCTATGTTTCGAGGTCGTGAAAACCTCCTTTTATCTCACCCCGATTTGTGTGCGCAGCCCGGGCGTGTAGCCGGAAAGCATTTATGTGAAAAACTGAGGAAATTGACAATTTTGTATTTGAAATTTAAACTAAGTTGACTTTGGTTAACATTTTTGGTAAACGGACTCGGACCCGTGATTTGACTGTCCCGGAGGGTCCATAGGAAAATATGGGACTTGGGCGTATGCCCGGAATTGAATTCCGAGATCCCAAGTCCGAGAAATGAATTTTTAAAAGAAATTATTTTCTGAAAATATAAGAGGTTTTTGAAAATGAAATTATATGTGAAATCTGTGGTATCGGGCTCGTATCTTGGTTCCGGAGTCCGGTACAAGTTTGACATAATATTTATGTCATATCTGTGAAGTTTGGTAAGAAACGGAAGTCATTTGGCGTGATTCAGACCATAAATGCAAAGTTTGATGTTTTAGAAGTTTTTGGAAATTTTCATGGATTTTGGGGTTTTATTCGATGTTTATGATGTTATTTTGGCAATTTGGTCGCACGAATAAGTCCGTAGGATGTTTTTGAGGTTTTGTGCATAATTGGTTTGGAGTCTCGAGGGCTCGGGTGAGTTTAAGGTAGGCGTCACGGTGATTTAGACTAAGAAAATTTGATTTCTTTCATAGTTTCTGTTGTCTGGTGTTGAGTACTATTCGATCGCATAGGGCCCTTCGCGATCACATAGCACAAAGTTTAGGAGAGGGGTCTGTAGCACTATGCGATCACTTAGTAATAGCTGCGATCGTATAGAGGAATAGGAAGGCTGGGGGGCTGGGTAGGCTTACACTGTGCGATCGCATTTGCCCAGTCGTGATTGCGGAGCTTTGGAGTCAGTCCACTGTGCGATCGCATTTCCTCACTTGCGATCGCATAGGTCTAAATCTGCCCAGTTATTTTTTTTAGTCAAAGACAGAATACATTACGAGATTTCACCCCATTTTCATAACTTCTTCTTCTCCACACCATCTTAGGCGATTTTTGGAAGAAATCTTCACCATAACTTCATAGGTAAGTAATCTTTGACTCATTCTCTTCCATTTTTATCAACACCCATTAGAATTCTAGGCCTAAAACATGAGATTAAGGGTAGAATATTAGGGATTTGGGTAGAGTTAGGTCTTTTTGATTAATTAGGAATTTGACCTCGTTTTGGGGTCGAATTTCAAAACAAATTATATATTCGGGCTCGTGGGTGAATGTGTTATCGGGTTTTGGTCCGAACCTCGTATTTTGGCCAAGCAAGGCCGGGGTCGATTTTTGGATATTTGGGAAGAATGTTAGAAAGTCTATAATTAAGCATTGGAATTGAATTGTTTAGCATTTATTGATATTATTGAGTCAATTATGTCTAGATACGATTGATTTGGAGTCAGGTTCAAAAGAAAAAGCGGTGTTTGAGGCTTGATTTTGATTGTGGAAGTCGAGGTAAGTGTTTGGCCTAACCTTAGCTTGAGGGAATAGGTGTTGAGTCTTATTTGCTACGTGTTTATTCAATGTTTAACGTATAGGTGAGGTGACGAGTACCTATACATTGTTGTCAAGCATGCCCGTGAGTAGATTTTTATGAATTTTGTGATTTTCATCGATATTCACTGTGTTACGGATTTAATATCAATTGGTAGTTATCCATTTGATGGAAATTCTTGGTTGTGAATACTGTTGAATATTTGTTCGGTTGAGGAATATTTCGATAAGTTATACACTTGTGTAAGATTGGTTATAGCTATGTCCCTTGCCAGGACGGTATTATTTCTGTTGATTGTTCCCTTGCCTGGATGTTGTGATTTATGGTTCTTATTGTTGATTATTCCTTGCCAAACTGTTGTTTATGATATTTTAGCACGAGGGGACATTCCGTGCCATGTTTATGATATTTTAGCACGAGGGGACATTCCGTGCCATGTTTATGATATTTTAGCACGAGGGGACATGCCGTGCCATTTCTATTTATTTATTGTGAGGATGAGAGTAAAAGCACGAAGGGTGATGCCGTGCACTTGTTTGTTTTGTGTTGTTAATTCCAGTTGTTATTCTGATATTTAAACTGTTTCCTTGTTCCGTTATTTCAGTAATTGCTACCCCTTTTCCCCAGCATGTTTTTCCCCATTTTTTGTACTTAACTGTTTACTTCCTGTCGTTATTTCTTATATATATATCATTAGATTGCACATGTGATATTATTTGTTGTGTCCTAGCCTCGTCACTATTTCACCGAGGTTAGGCTCGACACTTACTCAGTACATGGGGTCGGTTGTACTGATATTACACCTGCACAATTTTTGTTTTGCAGATCCCGGTATAGGACCCATTGGATATTGATCTAGGCGGCTTCCTTCAGTCCACTCGGAGACACTGAGGTAGTCCTGCAGGCGTCCGCAGGCCTTGGCGTCCCCTTCCACTTCTTCATTTCTATTTTAATATTTCAAAACAGATGTATTATTTTTTTTAGACCTTTTTATGTATTAATCTTAGATAGTCCGTGACATTGTGACTCCAAAGATCTTGGTTGGTTATTTTGAGAATTTGTAAACACTTGTGGATCTAGTTATGTATTTCTTTTATCTGTTCTCATTGTTATCTTTTATTTATGGAAAAAGTCGTATTTCACTTGTTCTTATTTAATAATAAAGGATTTTAATAAATTTGAGCAATTACGTTGGCTTGTCTAGTTGGTTCAACGTTAGACGCCATCACGGTTCCGATGGTGGGAATTTCGGGCCGTGACAACAACACACTATGCGATCGCGGCTATGCCTATGCGATCGCATAGAAGGAAGCATCAGAAAACATAATAACAGTGAAAATTTGAAGGAATTTGACCCGAAGCCCATCCGAAACACATCCGAGGCCCCCGGGACCCCGTCTAAACACACAAACAAGTCGTATAACCTAACACGGACTTGCTCGAGGTCTCAATTCACATCAAACAACGCCGAAACGACGAATCACACCATAATTCGAGCTTTTGAACTTTCAAATCTTCAAATCTCTAAGCTCGTGCCGAAACCTATCAATTCAACTCGGAATGACATGTAATTTTGCATACAAGTCCCAATTGACATTCCGGAGCTGCTCCAACTCTCGGAATCACATTCCGACCCCGATATCCCAAAAAGTCAACTGTGGTCATACTTCTCCATTCTTCCAAACTTCAAATTTCCAACTTTCGCCGAATTACCTCAAATCACTCTACGGACCTCCAAAACAAATTCTGGACGCGCGCCTAAGTCCAAAATCATCATACGAAGCTGTTGACATCACCCAAAACTCATTCCGAGGCCGTTTACACAAAAGTCAAACCTCCGGTCAACTTCCATCACTTAAGCTTCCAAAATTGAAATTGTTTTCCCAATTCGACTCCGGATTATCCAGTAACTGAATCCAACCACGCACGCATGTCGATATACACAATTTGAAGCTTTTCATGACCTTACATCACCGGACGGAGCTTAAATTCTCAAAATGACCGGTCGGGTCGTTAAATTCTCCCCCTCTTAAAACAAACGTTCATCCTCGAACGTGCCAAGATTCACCTCGAACTCATCAAATCACTGAATGTACTCTTCCAACACACACCCGCGGGTGATCCCACGTCACCCCGACCTACATAGCCTGATGACACAATCACAACTACAATTTAGCCTTCCTATAACCACCGACAAGCCTCATACCTCATTTTTCTCACCTTCTACTCATTTCCAAAAGACCCGATTCTAAATCCGTATCCGGCATTAGCCTCTACCAGCTGCATCGACTCATGACTACACCCACAAGGTACAACCACACAATATAACACATTACACATGGGCCCATAATAACACTTTGATCACAATAACTGTCTGAAATCAATCTAGCACTAGCAATTAGCCTCATATCTGAAAGAACTCTGTTCTGAAGACCCATAATACTGATAATGATGCAATAAACACGAAGACCTCATTATTAGACACCCGAATCACCAAACCACAACTAACACCACCGGGCACACATCCCGCAAGCTGAATCTCGAGGAGCGTATAACGAAAATGGCTGAATATGGAAAGAGTAACACATAAGGGAACTATAAAACAAACCCGACATGAACGACTCTCTACCATTACTGACCCATACCTGATATAACAAGGAAAGAATGAAAAATTGTAAACAAATCATAAGGATCCCATCCTGATAAAATTTCCACTGCGATACTCAGCCCGATCCAAACATATTGAATCACAAAATGTCACGAGGACCTCACCTTCAACTCTAAATCCCATACCGAAAATATATCATACCAATTGAAATCTCCCACTAACTCATCTCGGCTAATAAAATCATACCGCTCACTTAACTCACATCTCGATAAAGCTCATAAACAAAATACTTAGGAAAAATCATATTAAGCCTACCATGACGATAGCAAGAACTCACTCCTAATCTCACCACTCTCGATG
Organism: Nicotiana undulata; assembly: GCA_005239495.1. NCBI lineage: Eukaryota > Viridiplantae > Streptophyta > Magnoliopsida > Solanales > Solanaceae > Nicotiana > Nicotiana undulata. Next base: position 69,199 of record ML300517.1, read on the forward strand.
ATGAATGAAAACAACGATAGACACGTACTACCACTTTTAGAATCTCCCAACACGAGCATACATGAAAATAAATAGAGTGCAAATATGAAACTCACTCCTAAGTGAAACAAAAAATAAGGGAACTCGTCCCGACTAGCAGATCTGTAATGAAATACAAATGGTGCCCCTATGTAACACATCAAAACATACATGTATGATAATACTTGGCGTAACGACCTCCAACCTACTATATGAAACATATCAACAGGTTGAGCCCTCCCCTGTTGGGCGCCCTCTACTCACCTGAATACCCTGCCATGCCACACCTAACTGAATCCTGGGACAATTTCGCACCCTGTGACTGGTATCTCCACACTCAAAACAACCTCTTTGCTGACAGGCTGTGGAAACTGTAAAATACGAGTACTCTGAGACCCATAAGTACCTGGAACCCCATGCAAAATCGGTAATGCAAACTGAATTGGCTGGCCCACAAAACCTCTATCGTGTGGTACCCTGCCTCCATAATAAGGACCAGTATATCTCTTTGGCCTATGTGGCCTCCTCGCTTACCTGCACTCTCTCTCCTGATCTCGTCTGCCCTTTCGCTTCCGGCCCCACATGCCCTCTAATCGGCAAGCGATCCCTACTGCCTGCTGAAACGAGACATCTGAATCCAACTCTCGAGTCATGCTGAACCGAATATCATGATTGAGCCCCTCTATGAATATACAGACTCTCCCCCTAATTGTAGCAACCAGGTGAGGTGCATATCTGGCCAACTCACTGAATCTGACGACATACTCCAACACTAACATAGTTCCCTAACGCCACTGCTCAAACTCCACGCGCCATGCCTCTCGGAGGGACTGAGGTACAAACTCCCTCAAAAACATCTCGAAAACCTGAACCCATGAAAGTGAGCTGGCTCAGCTAGCTACCCAACTCATATGAGTGCCACCACTAACAAGCCGCTTCTCTAAGCTGAGACGTGACAAAAGCAACCCCGCTCGTCTCCACAATACCCGAAGTACGAAGAATGTAGTGACAGTCCTCCAAAAAACCTTGGGCATCATCTATCGCCAATCCACTAAAAGGTAGGAGGGTGATACTCCCTGTACCTCCAAGTCTAAGTTGTTCTTCCTCCGATGCTGCTTCCCTAACCACGGGCTGTGATGAAACCACATGCTGTGCTGCCATGACAACTGGAACCTGACCAATATGATCTCGCTGTTCTGGGGTATAGGCGGCGGAAGTCTGAACTCTTCCCTTGATCTCTGAAGTAGCGGGTGCACCTGGAATCAATCCCGCCTAAGTTAATGTACCAATTATACTAGAACACTGTGCCCAGGTCTCCTGAAGTCCGGGCTTAACAACAGGCGTCTCCGGTACCCGTTCCCCAATCGGAACCACTGGCGACTCCTCAACGGCTGCTCTGGTAGGTGTCCTAACTACGGCTCATCCTCTTCGTTGACTTCTGCCTCTGACCCTTGCGACATTTGTTCAGGGGGTAACATCGTCAGGGACCATAGCTCATGTCCTCACCATCAGTGAGATAATTGAACGATTATTTTAAACTTCAAGATCAATGAAATCGCACGATAGGAATGAAGGAAGTGAAATTGTCCTAATAGTTCCGTAACTCTCGAAGATAAGTACAGACGTCTCCGTACCGATCCACAAGATTCTTCTAAACTCACTTATGACTCGTAGCACCTATGAACCTAGGTCTCTAATACCAACTTGTCACGACCCAATTTCCCTCTGTGGGGTATCGTGACGACACCTAGTCTTAAGGACTAGGTAAGCCTATTTTTTATAGCAAACATCAATTATAATAGAGGAATCATTTAAGTGCTTTTTGAAATAAATTTCAACACTTTACACATCTTCCCAAAACCCGGTAAGTACAAGTCATAAGCTTTAAAGAGATTACACTAACACTCTTAAAAATATCACTGTTCAGAATTAAGTACAACAGTGCAACAGAAAAATAAGATGGTGACTCCGAAACCGAGAACGCTGAAGCGATTTTACCTTGAGTCATCACAAAAGCAACCACGCTGCTAGCAATCAATCGGCCGGCTATGCAAAGACTTGAAATCTGCACAAAAATGTGCAGAAGAGTAGTATGAGCACACCACAGCGGTGCCCAGTAAGTATCAAGACTAACTTCGGTGAAGTAGTGACGAGGACTGGTCAGGACACCCACTAGTCTAATAAATCACAGTAAATATGGGAATAACAGAATATGACATCTATCTAATGACTACACAATGTAATTAACACATACAAATTCAAGCGGAAGGAAAATACAATAAAATACAATGAAACATCATAATAATACACAGAAGGATGGACAGGAACACAACCCGAAAACGGAAAGCCACAATACGGTAAGAACAAATAACAATTCAGCACTGCAACAATTTCCACGTCAGGCCTTAGCCAACAACCCCAATTATTTTTCTAGAAAATTCTTCGGGTGTAAACCTTCACCCGTAAGTTTATATTGAAAGTCTTTTAAATAATAATTCTAAGTAGAAAATTTCTTTGAAATATACTTTCCTCGAATACATATATACATTTTCAGAAGGAAAATCTTCAAAACATAATTTCTTTAAAATAAATGCTTTTCAAGTATACTTTTCAATAAATATCTTTCAAGATAAAAAGCTTTTCAAATACACCTTTGAAATAATAGTCTTTCATACTTAGTTTTCTTCAAGGCAAATGCTTTTCAGCTATAATTTTCAATAAGTATCTTTCGATCATAATCTCTTCAAGATAAATCTATCAGAACTCCGTCTGTAGCTCGGAACTTGTCATGTAGTACAGGGGGATCTCCCAGAATACGTCCGTAGTCACAAAAAGTAAATATGCAGTGCTGGGGGATCTCCCGGAATACGTCCGTTGTCCCAATTTAAATATGCAGTACAAAGGGATCTCCTAGAATACGTCCGCAGTCCCAATTTAAATATGCAGTACATGGGGATCTCCCAGAATACGTCCGTAGTCTCAATTTAAATATTCAATGGAGCCAACAGAGAGAACATCTAGAACACGACAGAAACATTGTACATTGACACAACAAGCACAAAAGCAACAAAAGATAGAAATGCAAAGTGCGACGAGCAAATCAATACAAGAACTTAAATCACAAGAATGGTAAAACTCACTCATAAGAAGTAGCCACTGAAGGGAATGCCAAGCACAAAGAGAAACAACGTAACGAGGGGAAAACAAAACAAATATAGCAACAATTCATAATATTCAAGTTCACAACAAGAAGTGAACACAAGTCAAGAAATTCCAAACACGGGCAAGTCGGCTAAAGTGTAGGTTACCTAAATCCCTTTTTAAGGTTGAGTAATTTTGAGAGATTTTTCCACAATCCAAATAAAGGTAAGCCGCTAAAGATAATCACAACTTCAATTACGGTTAAACAATTATAGGGCGAGATTATACTAATTCTTGTTAAATAGGCAATTTATGAAGAAAATATAGCATGATGATAGGAGAAATAAAATTCTTCAACTAAGTCAATTAAGATCAAACCGACCACAAAGGAAATCTAAAGCAAGTAATTCTAATTTAAGCAGGAAGAGATGAAACTAACAATCAGAAACTTAGTCATAACAATTACAAATTCATGCACATGGAATATAAGGACCTAAGAACCCTAAAAGGCCAAATTCATACAAATAAGTCCGAGTACGTACTCGTCACTGCGCGTACACGGGATACAATCAACATAGAAGACTCAATTCCTAAGGGGTAGTTCCCCCACACAAGGTTAGGCAAGATACTTACCTCGAAGACGACAACCCGATACTCTAAAATGGACTTCTCGGGCGAAAAGACCTCCGGACGGCTCAAATCCAACTATAACAAGTCCAAAACACACATAAATCGTATAAGGAACTATTCTAAATAATAAAGTTTCAATTTTTACAAAAATATAAAAATCGACCCCTAGGCCCGCACCTCGGAACCCGAATTATTTTACGAAATCCGCATACCCATTCCAATACGAGTTCAACCATAGAAAATTTATCAATTTCTGACACCATTTGGTCCCTCAAATCACGATTTTTCATTTTAGAAATTTTCTTTCAAAACCAACATTTTCCTCAACTCAAAACACAAATTAAATGATGAAAATAAAGATTGAATCATGGAATATATTTAATTCTAGTTGAAGAACACTTACCCAATCAAATTTCGTGAAAAAACCATAAAACATCGCAAAGAACTGAACTCTAGAAGTCAAAATATGATAAACACGGTGAAACCCTCAATTGTGGATTATGTTCTGTCTGCCCAGATTTTTGAGCATCGCGATCGCGTGAGAAGGGATGCGATCGCGCAAAAGAAAAATCTCTGCTGGCCAAAAGGTGCTATGCGATCATGTATAAGGAAATTATCTGCTTCCCAAAGCCACACTACGCGATCGCGAAGCAGGGAATGCGATCGCGGAGAAGAAATAATTTGATGCCCAAATGGAAGCACTATACGAACGCGGACTAAGAAGATGCGAACGCGAAGAACAATCCGGCTAACACTACGCGATCGCAAACCACTTGTGATGATCCAAAAGGTCATCTTACGTAATTTAAGCTATATCTGTGTTCCGAGGCTCTGAGAGCCTCCGTTAGCCTCACCTCGATATGCGTGCGCAGCCCGGGCGTGTAGCCGGGAAGCTTATATGTGAAAAACTGACAAAAGAATGAGTTTTGATAATTAATAAATGAATATAGTTGACTTTGGTCAACATTTCTGGTAAACGGAACCGGACCCGTGATTCGACAGTCCCGGAGGGCCCGTAGGAAAATATGGGACTTGGGAATATGCCCGGAATCGAATTCCGAGGTCCCAAGCCCGAGAAATAAATTTTTAAAAGAAATTGTTTTGTGAAAATAATAAAGGAATATGAAAGCGAATAATTATGTGGAAACCTTGTTACCGGGTCCGTATTGAGGTTTCAGAGCCCGTAACAGGTTTATTATATACTATTTGTCTTATCTGTGGAATTTGGGGTAAAACGGGCGTGAATTGAGTGGTTTCGGATCAAAAAATGAGGTTTTGAGGTTTTAAAGAATTTGAAATGTGACTTGGAAAGTGATGTTATGTTCCCGAGGACCGAATGAGATTCCGAGACCGGGAATAGTTCCGTGGTGTCATTTATAACTTATCTGCAAAGTTTGAAGTCATTCCGAGCAGTTTAGGCCGGTTCGACATATTGAAGTGAATTCTAGAATTTTAAAGTTCTTAAGATTTGATTAAATAAGTTTTGGGGTTTGATTTCGAGTTCCGCTGTTGTTTTTCATGTTCCGAAAGTTCGAGCGAGTCCGCTTAGTGATTTAGGACTTGTTGGTATATTTGGACGGGGGCTCAGGTGGGCCCAGGTGCCTCCCGGATCCCGCACGAGACCAAAAACCAGCAGAAACCACTACTGGTGCACAACAGCTGGTGTAACCGCATGTGCGATTGCCCAGCCGCAGGTGCGACTCTTCTCGCAGGTGCGACCCAGGCGCCGCAAGGGCGGCTCTGCAGGAGCGGTTTCCCTTCCGCAGGTGCGGCCCCTTCTGGGCTGGCCCAAGTCCGCAGGTGCGATCCTTTTTCCGCACTTGCGATACCACAGGTGCGAGTCCCCTTTCGCAGGTGCGAAAATTGCCCAGTTAATATATTAATTTCCAGAACAGTGTTTAGACGGGATTCTTTCAAATATACACGAACTCCTCTTTCTCCAAGCCCCTTAGGCATCCATTGAAGCTTCCTTTCACCAATACTTCGTGGGTTAGTGAATCTTAACTTGTTTTTTTCATTTTCCATTAAACTTTATTGAATTCCTAAGCCTAAAACATGTAATTTAAGGTAGAAAATTGGGGGAATTGGGTAGTGTTAGGTTTATGGGATTTTTGGGTGATTCAACCCCAATTTGG
>MDKH01091262.1:0-39574 GCA_005239495.1 Nicotiana undulata
GTCGTCCGCCTGCTGATAGATACTGATCGCGGTGTCACTCCATACGGTGAGCTGTCTTCTTGGGTTCATCCTGACAACACCTCTGGAGCCTTCTATTTTCATTTTGCTCAGTCTTTTTTACCAGACTGCGGCTTGTATTTTTTTTTTGTATATGTATATTTCAGCTGTTGTCTCTATGTAGCCGCCCGTTGACATTGTGACACTAGTCCTGACACACACTTGTTGTAGTTATCGGGGTTGTATATATATTGGGCCTACCTGTGGTTCATCTTGTTTCTATGGCCTTACCCCATATTGTTATTGTATTCCGCCTTTTTATTGTTATTGTTGTTTGTTGGCTTGCCTAACCTCGCCGTTAGGCGCCATCACGACCTGGACCGGTTTTGGATCGTGACATTTAAGGCTCGAGCCAGTTCCGTTCGAGGTTCTTCTCATCTTCTCTGAGGTTTTCAGTAAAACCCTATTGTTTGAAACTTCTGATTCTTTTAGATCTACAATAGATCTGTGCCTATTATGAGTTATTATGATGTTTCTTTAAAGGTTTTCTATTTTTCCTAAGCGGTTCTTCACTTTTAACTAGGGTTCTGAAACCTTTTTCCAAAATGGTTTTCTTTGTCGATTTTTAACACTATCTCATGATTTTCCCTCATGTTTATTGTTATTGAAATCTTTTCCTTACGGTTTGGTCAGTATATGTGCTTGATGGTCACGAATAGCTTGAATTTCTAGTGATTTTACTTTGTTTTCAAATTAGGGTTTATGATTCTTCATCTCCTTTGTGTGTATCATGACTACTCTGTTGATTCGTACTAGCATCTATGTAAAACCCTAATTTTAGACCTAAAACCCTGAAAACTACTGGTTTACCTGTGTGTTTGCATATGTGTTTAATTGACCTTTACCCTATGTTGTTTATCTTTGGTTTTTCTTACCTCCTTGACTCACATGATTCCTAATTTCATACACTAACGACCGTGTTATTTCATGTTAATTCTCTTCAATTAATGGTATGCATGCTCGAATCCTTGATTCTGTGCTATTTTGACACTCAAATTTTTCCTGACTTACTACTTTACTTAGTATATGGTTCTCCAAGTTATACATAAGAATTTCTATCCGCTAGTTGCTTGAATCCCTAATTCATTGTGATTTGAAAAAGTCCTACTGATATCTCATGAGATATTTTTCAAATTTCCAACCTCTAACTTATTTTTCTTACCTTGATTTGTAACTGTGATTGATATTGCTTCCTTAATTGATAGTTTCGAACCTAGCCTCAATTGCTTACCTGATTTGGTCTGAAATTATCCTCTTATATGGTAACTTTCCTTAATTGTACTTACCTACTAGCCGTTTGAGTGCAACCTTCAATTAAGGGATACTTAATTGTTGGTCATGACTATTGTTTTACCTTCTTTACTTATTTTCCACTCACCATTTTAATGATTCCCTTGAATCTAGGGATACTTACAATTAATTGATTTTCTGAGTCCCATAATTACTAGGTAGTCTGATTTCTTTACCTTATTCCTTTTACCTAGTTCCAGCTATATATATGCTCTGTCTATGCACTAATCAGACACGAATACTGTCGTTCAAAATCAATCTCTTACACAAAAAAATCTGTGCTCTATTTCTCTTGTGTTATTTGCTACTGTCTAATTGTTAGCCGGATGCAAGCCAAGGCTAACAATTGTGCTATCCCTCTTGTTCTTTTGTTTTGCTTGCTTTCCTCTTCACTGGTATGTCCTACTTTAAATTCAAAGTTCTAACAACAATATGATTCTCTATTTGTTTCAGTTCCTGTTGTTCCTGGTCTGCTTCTATTTGTGTTTCTTTTGTGAAACCTGTAATTAAAATACATCGCTAGCATGCTATTATGTCTCCCCTTTCCCTTTGATTATTATACCCCCCTTTATGTGTGTTTATGAGCATGACTTACCAACTGCTTTCTTACTTGTTGTACACCCCAAATCCCTATCACCCCTCTATGTGGTCCTTTATATTTGTTTTATAACTATGCCAGTATCAGCAGTTTCTGAACATGTTTAAACCCGTCTTATATCCCTGCTGGGTTATTGTGTTTGCAGCTAAATGTTCTATGTGTCCCTACCCCCATTGTCCTTGTTTGTAAAGGTTCTGTGTGTTTTGGCTATGCATGAGGCAATTTTTGATGCTGCGTTTAGACTGTTATCTATTGCTATACTCTCCTTTCTAAAACTGTTTTAAACAAATCCTCTGGTTAATGAAATGTTTTAACTAAGTCTCATTCAAAACCTTTTCAAACTCACCTCTGGCACTTCACTTTATTCCTAGATTATGAAGTTTCACCCCCTAAGTCTGAGAACTGCTTTGGGAACCTCTTGAGTTCCCTCTGAACTCTGACACACTGAGGCTGGAGGTTATGAAACACCAAAGGCATTGAGGTTTGGAGTATTTGGTCCTATTGAAGGCTCCCTACTGTTATGTAATTAATAACTCCTTGCTTGTAATGATTTATAAGCAACTTATGGGGCTGGATAGTGAAATGGGAGGGGATAACCACGCATGCTTAGTTACTATAAAGGGTAGAAACCATGTTTAGTCTTTTAAGTCCCTATCTGCGCAATAGAGATAATTTGTAGGCTCATATCCATGCATTAGAAATCTTGTTCCTTAGGTTCTATGAGTACTGTTTCAACATGTTCATCCTCATTCATTTAGAAATAATCCTGTGTTAGAATACGTACTTTGCATTACTTTATACGTTGCCATGTACTCCTAGGGATCATGTATTAGGTTTAACAAACTAATAAACAAGTGGTTTCCTGAAACTGCGATGCAATATGAACACTTAGATATCCTGCCTTAGGATAAATGCAATGTTAATAAATAGGTCCTTCTACATATTTTTGAAAGCATGTTCTGGAACTGAAATATTTGTGCATGTAGAATATCATGTTTAGGTCCTGCATCATTCTGCATCTTCTTTGCATTAGATGTCATGCTTTAGGATTGCATTTGTATTCGCTTAGCCATCCCCTAGTTTGATTCTTGATAAAAACAGACTCATCCAGTTTGGTAACTATTTTCTGAAATCTGAACACCTAGAATAGTATGCTTAGTAATATGATTCAAAAACTTTTCTGTAATAACTGGCACGCCTAGGAAAGCCTTAGGTGTTCGATCTGTTAAAACTGGAAATATACTTCTTCATATATGCTGCTCAATTATCAACATGTTAAAATCAGTCAGCAAAACTTGATATTCCTTCTCTGAATTAAGCAACCAAACTGCCTCTCTATTGTATTCCAGTTTTGCTTAGATATCATGCTTTAGGATTCTGAAATTAATAAGGCCCTTACTTGTATTTGAGTTGTGCTAAATTATATGCATAATCTGTGGAGAAATATTTGGGCCTCATACCTGCTTTACGTGCTTTCCATCCATTTGCAGTCCTAAGTGTTATTGTTTGTCGCTTAGAATCTTTCCCTTCAAACCTAAAGGTCAGTCTAGTACCTCCTTTAGGATAGTAGTCCTAATCTCATCCGGGACTAATAGGATGGGATAGGTAATAGCACGCAATAGAGTTCATGACCAAACACGCGCTTTAATTTCCTTCACGGGACGGGAAAGGGTAGAATATGGATATGATGACCGATGCGCTAATACCACGTGTAGCCCATCTTTGAGGAGTGTCTATCGGGTATTGCATTGATATGATCCGTATTATTTCAAACCTAGGATATCATTTCTTTTAAATGCTAGGTTATGATTTTTTTTTTCAAAAACTTTGTCGTTTCATAATTGTTTTCTAAACACTTGCTCGTTTAATATTTAAAATCCCCTCTTACTTAAGCCCTTTACTTGTTATTTGCTAATTGTACAAATTCACGAAAACTATTTGGCCGGGAACCACATCTGTGGATCCTGAGGCGTGCCTAACACCTTCCCCTTGGGATAATTTCAAGCCCTTACCTAATCTTTGGTAATGCAAACTAGTTTCATGAGTTAATTACTCTAGGTGCCCTAACGCACCTCAAACCCGTTATGTGGAGACTCTCTCTTTTAACACCTCTTTCCTTAAAAGAGTTATCATATGTCCTGAACCCGATCTCCGCGAGGAAAAAGGGGGGCGCGACACTTCTCACTGTATTCCGGTGTGTAAGAGATGGGTTGGGTAGAGTGAGGTAGAGTCTCCACGTATATGGGGTTATTGTGGTGGCCTGGTGCCTGAGCATAAAGGTGATTTTTGGTGGATATTTGTGGTTCAGGAATGATTGGTGGGGTGGTTCGGGAGTGTGGCAAGTGTTTTGTTGGTGTTGTGGCGGTATGGTTTGGTTTTTCAGTGGAGTTGTATAGTGGTGAGTTGTAGGAGGATTCTGTTTGTTGGGTGTATTCTGAGGTTGTGCGGGGTTTTGAGTGTTTGGGTTGTTGACATCCGGAACACTAAGTGAGAAGGACAAGTTTGCTAGGTTCCGAACATGTTCAAGTTCCATTTGAAGTTTGAGTAGCCTTTGTTCAAGTTGCGACATAGCATCATTCTGGACCTGAGTACCCCAACTGTCAGAAGCTTCTGTATGTTCAACTGGTGTTGTGTTCTCTTTTCTGATGTTATTCAAGTCTTCCATCTTGCCTTTGCCTTTGCCTCTAAGTGGACTAGGAGGAGGAGATGGTAGAGGGCCTCTGGATCTTGTATGGTATGATGATGATGCTAGAATGCACGAACCAACCTTTGGGAAAGGGGAATAATCAAGAAAATAAAATAAACAAAAGGTAGTCAAGTCAGTGAGGATTATGATAAAATATTTGTAGTATTTAAACACATATTGCAGGAATGTAAGTGCGCATCCTAATTTGGGAGCCTCGTTGTGCCCGATGTAGGCCTAGCGACAAGTTGATTTAGAGAACTTAGATGCCAAAATGACTCATTTCATTAATGTAAATAAACGAATCTCAAAACGATACTAAAAATAAGAAAATAAGACACTAATGGCACTTGGCCTTATTACATTGATGAAAGCAAAAAAGGTAAATTTAGCCTATTTGGTCCTAGAAGGACCTTCCCCAGATTCGATATTCTTGAGTCCATCGAACAAATTTCCCAGCTCGCGCAGTCCCAGCAGCAAGTACGCTCTAGCAAGGTGCCCTCCTTCATTTCCCTCGGAATTCTGGCAATTCTCTATCCTCTTGATGACCTTGCCCTCTAACTCAACTATACCTAGCTCCAAGTATTCCAGCTTCCTGTTGGAAATGACATCCATCTCTTTCCATTCCTCGATTAGACTTTTGTTGGTCTCATGTATTTCCTGATGTTCATTCTCGGATCATGGACCCTTTTGCGCAGTCGGGTGTACTTTACATGAGCCTCAACATCTTCATCTATGATTCTATTGCTTTGACTGATTCCTGGCCTCACTATCCGTCCAAGTTGTCTTCTAGCCATGCCTGGTAGAAAGGTTCACACCCAGCATGGTACCTGTCGGGCTCAATAGTATTCTTCTCCAGGATGATTTTGTAGTGCCATATGTGTTGAGCTTGGCACTTGTAGGGAACGTCGTCGTCTTGGAAATCCGTTCTGAAGTGACCCATCTTCGCAACCCTTGGTACAACTTTCTTTCCGCCCGCCTATCTCATGACTCGGAGAGGGACATAGGGGTAGATACCTCTCAACCCAATCAGCACTAAGTGTGGTGCATCCCTGGATCTGATGATAAATTAGTCCGTCGGGAACCATTCGAACATACATTGAACTTGTTCCTCAGTCAGATTATCAAAGAAGTCCACCCACTCCTTGGCAGTTTCTGGTTGAGTAAATCTGTCTAGAATGTATGTCATCCACTTGGGGTGATGGAAAGTAATGTGGTCATTCCAAGACCTTTGCGGAAGTTCTTTGTGGTATTGGCCCTTTTGAAGATGTTCTAAGAGCCATAGTTGCAGCAACATGTTGCAACCCTCAAAATGCTTAGCTCATTTTTGACAACATTCCAAGGCTCGGTAAATATCATCCAGGATCATAGGGACAATGCTGAAGGTTTGCCCATAGATCCCTTCCATCAAATCCCTGGTTACCATGGCTAAACTGGTATGATTTCTTTCCCTCTTTGTCGAAAACACTTTCAAGACCAGAAAAGCATACAATGAATACGAATACCCTGCAAAGGATATGACCCATAAATGTGATGGAAAACTCGTCATGATAGGTACGATATGATTTGCTGTGACCGTATCTTTCATATAAGTACTCGAAGGGTATGTAGGATTGTTTCAAACACTCCAGTTCAGCATTCTTCTTCAACCCCATCATTTTAAGAAAACCTTTGCCCACGCGGTTCTCAGGCACAAACAACCCAGGGCTTTCCCAAACTAGTCCATATATTCCTCCTATTTCTTCTAGGAGCGGTTTCATTTCAATATTCCTGAAGCGGAATACAACTCTTTTATTATCCCAAAACAAAGCAGCTTCCTCAATCAACATATTGTTTTGCTGAATGTCCATAAGAGACGGTAAATTGCCCAGGTACTTCTTCACGTGTTTCTTATCACTGGAGGAAAGATCTTCATAACAGTTCAAGAGCATTGGTGGGATATTGTTGACCATACCGAATCTGGGGACCTCGTGCCTCATTTTCTGCAAGACAAAAATGGTTAGGCCCTTATCCCCACCAGACTCGACTATTTATACACTTATGATTAGCATACATGCATTTAGCTCACCAAATTAATGCACAGAACGTGATCGTGTCTATTTGGATTATGAAAACCCCGATGGACTTTTGGATAAGGTTGTCTGAAAGGGTTATTGTGCGGACGACACATTAACCCGGCTAGGTTTGACCATGATGCATGCACAATATAACAAGAGTAAGGTTTCTATGAGGGTCTAGACTGGTACCCTCGAGCGAACAACTTGAGGGGGAAGGCACAGAACCATCGACTGCACCGCTGATCGACTGGTTTTACCGCAAATAAGCCTTTCCGAATTTAGGGGGCGATATCAATAGGAAGAGCGCAACCACTAATCAAGTTTTTATGTAGTATTTGTATAGGCATGAGTGAAGTATGATGTCGAGCATGATTGTGCAGTAATAAATAAGCAATAAACAACATATTGTCATGTATTTGCACGTTATGAAAGCGATAAGTACATCTATTATAATTGAAATGCGGTTACATAAGAAAACAAAAAAACATGTCAGTTTCGTTTTGGAACAAAATAGATACTTTAAAATAAGCAACTAATTGCACATAAGGGGAAAGGTAAAAGGTGCAGGTATTAACAAAGTAAGGCACAAATTCACAAAGCGGTTTGGAATGGTAAAAGCCTAGAAATCCCCAGCAGAGTCGGCATGTTGTCGCGCCTCCATTTTCCTCTCCTTTCGGATCAGTCAAGGGTTTTTGACATTATTGGGACAACTCGTTTCCTTTTGGTAAATGGATATAAGGGAATATGAAGAGTCGTCACCTAACGAATTAAGGCGCGTTCGGGCACCTACTACGGGTCATTTATAACACTAATTGTATAACCAGATTGGGTAAGGTTAGGTAGGATTTGGGACTCGGTTGTATTGGGCTAGTTTAGTTAGGTATTTGGGCTGACTTAGTTAGGCTAGAATTAAAATAAAAAGTGGCTATTTGTTAAATACCCCAAATAAATTAATTAAAATAATTTGTCAAATAATTACCAATTATAAAATTTAATTTCATGGATAGATATGTTATGAAAATAGTTATTTAGCATTTAAAAATACAAAAGACTATTTCTGGTAAAAATGATACGACAATTATATACATGGGCTATAATTGCAAAGTTATTGAAATTTTAGCCAAAAAGTACCAAATTGGCTATTTATGGAATGATTTGGACTTCATAGGACCATAAATAATAAATTAAATCAAGAAATATTTTTCAAATCATTTGTGATGCAATATTGTAATTATTTATTAGTAATAAAATACTGGACAAATTAATTAAAAAATAAAAAGAAATTCAAAAAATACCAATTGATGCTAATGCATCATTTTGAACGTATACATGTAATTTAAAATTATTTTAGCAAAATTTGGGTATCAACAATATACACATCAAGAATCATTTTGTAAAAAATCATGTTCTTAAAGGTGATATAGAGTTAATTTTTGTTAGTACTAATGACCAAGTAACAGACATCTTTACAAAACTCTTGCTTGACGATCGATTTTGTGCATTACGGGATCTTCTTGGTATTATTTTACTAATTACCAATTATGACCCTTGTGTTAATAATTATTATTCTACTGTCTTATTCTTCCTTTATTCCCTTATTTGAGTCAATATCATTTATTACGTGCCTCCATCCCCCATACCTTTTAACTATTCTGCATAAAGGAAATTAAATCATCATGTCTCCTCATAGTCACTCGTTCCTTTCATTCACTGAACTATCACACTCATTAGTCTTTTTAAGTCTCCTCTTCCAATCGTAGTCTCCCACGCTATTCTTATCGCTTTCATCCTTTCCTCCCCATCTCATCAATGTCGAAAACATCCAAAAACACTACCGCCTCCACTGGAAAGAGTAGTCATTCCAAAGAGAAGTCATGCTCCCAACCAGCAGAACCCGTCAATATAGGTTAATACCACTCAATGGAATTCACCTCTTCACAGGCGAAACTCTCCACTGACACTCGTAGACTACATGATAGAGCCCTATGTAAGTCTCCTATAGAAGAAAATCTTGGTTCAGTGACCCCAAAAGAGGTCCAAAGCAAACCTCATGAGTTCTCTTGAATCAGACATCAACTTCTAGGATACACCAAACAGGGATGCTTTCATCTCATTCAAGGAGAAACCAATCTCGCATGGCATGGTTGTGGATATGAAAGACATGGATAGCCTAAATTTCAATGTCAAGGAATTCTTCACTTTTCAAGGTTGAGAAAACTTTCTTTCTTTGCCTCTACCAAAATTTTGTGATGCCCTTGTTCGAATGTTTTATGCAAATCTCCGATACCCAAAGCCTGATAAACTAGAATTTTTAGTTATTGGTAAGTGTATTGTTCTATATCGTTCCTAATTTGATTCCATCTTCCAATGTAATTGCTCTAGATTTTCAATGCTATTCAAAAATATTTGGCTCAAAGATTTTAAAATCAATTTTGATCAAGCAAAATGTGGTATAGTTCAGTCACCCACCGATTCTTTTCCTAGACAATTAGGACCTAGTTATAGGATTTTTGAATCCCGAGTCCTTACATACATTGTGGAAATCACTATTATTTATGTTTTATTGGCTAAAGAAACACGTTACTCGATATATTTCCGTAACGCTCATGATATATTTGAACTCGGACATCCATTTCAAGTGCATATCCCATTTTTGCATAACAGGGTTATGAAAATCCACGAGAAGCAACTAGGCTTGTTGTATGTGCCAATTGCCATTTAGCTAATAAGCCCGTGTAGATTGACCATACAAGATCATTCTCAACCTTTTACCAACAAGATACTTTTCTAGCCTACTATCTTTTAAATAAACACAAACTCAAGTTGTCTTCTTGTGTCATCAATTTCATGATTGAGAGTGTTGATGACCTCACCAATCTTCCATATGGTATGGTTATCACGCACCTCCTTGAATCCCATAGCATCTCACTCTCCAACTATCCCTATGTCACTTTGACTAAATCCTATAACTTTAGAGCCTTTGCTAGTGTGGGATTTTTAGCCATGGAGGACACGTGGGTGAATAAACAAAATGGTGAACCCAATATTGTCCCTTCAGGTTCCAAAGCTAAAGTCTCTATCTCCGAGCCCAGTTTCTAAGATCTTAATCTCATGGAATAGCTGAGTGCCATCGATGAAAAATTAACAATCATCAAAGACATGGTCGTCTCTACTCAAACAATAGTTGGAGATATTTGTGACATGTCAAAGAAATCAGGTTCAGATGTGTCCATGATACAAGTCAAACAACAAAAGAATATCAGAAAATGAATGCCAACTTTGACAGCCTCAAGAAGGCTATCTAAAACATTCTCATATATTATTTGTGTCTTTAATGTGGTTGTTGGATGTTGGATGTTTAAAACAATATTTTTTTGCTCCTTTATCGACTGGCTATCCAGTAATGTGGTTATATGTTTACACAATTACCCCTGTTTATGCATGCTTAACTTAGACATTATCTACTGGTTTTGTTTTTTCCTACTGGTATACTTCTTTTTATTGATGCCAAAGGTTGAAAAGTAAGATGCAGGGGATGGAGGTAAACTTTTTTATTGGCTTCCCGAATGAGGGGAAGTCTACTTATGATAGGTACATGATAAAACAGGAGGAGTTGCCTAATTAAGTGGGAGTTGACTAATTTCCAATAAAGAGGGAGTCAACTAAGTTCAAAGAAAGTTGACTGACATGAACCGATAAGTAAACTGGAGTAATCTTTGTTATTTTTTCATCATAAATAAGGGGGAGATTGTTAGATCCAATTTTTAATGATGAAAACTGTATACGGTCAAAACCGGGAATGATCGATCTTGAGGTTCCTACGACATTCTGAGCCTGGTCTCGATAGTATCAAGGCAAGACCCGAGGATCAACTCCGAGGTAAATTCCTCGAGGATCGGTATTGAGGGATCAATGTACCTCAGGATAGAGTGAAGATCGGGGCCCATCGTAGAAAGGCACGGGACTCCCCGGGATATGTGGCTAAAGCTGACAAACGCCTGCAAGAACAGTACAAGTCTGTACCGGACCATTAGATAGTTGTACCAGCTATTTTCTTTTGTAATAATTATTCATGTACCATGTTGGGATTCCGCCTCCTATATAAAGGGGACCCTTATCATTTCTTGTACACATGATATTCTATACAAGAACAAGAACATTCTCTTCTCTCTAACTTAAATATACTCTATTGTCTTTTGTTGATTTATTGCTTACATTTATTGTTTTTCATTGATTTTTCTTCATTTATTACCCATCATTGATCATAAAGAGCCATCTTCGGGGCCCTTAGAATTGTTAGTTCTTCATAGACTATCTCAGTCAAGCACACTGGCTCGACCTTGAGTCACGACTTAGGCCTCCTCGAGACCCCGATCTTGCCGCTGCTCGGTTTGCTTAACCCATTACCCTTAAGCTCTTATCTAAATTTTCTTACTCGCACTTAGCATTTATTTCCTGATAACTAGTATTAAGATAAATCACGTAATTTTAGAACCACGAAATCAAATTTAATTGTAATTACCATTTTCAAGGTAAATAGTTTGGCGCCCACCGTGGGGCTAAAAATAATAGTGGTTGTTTTAGTGTTCGCTTACTGAAACACACAAGTTATTCTTCATACTTTTTCTTGTCCAAGAATCTTTGATTTCAGGTCAAAATGTCTAACTCAATGAATGCACATGAAAACAACGGCTCAGAGGACCATGGAGAGAATAGTGTAGCTATTTCAGGCGTCGGTGTACCACTCAAAACCCTGAGGACGCACCATAGCCAATCCTAGTGGACGTGGGCTTGCGCAAAGCCCAACACGTCGGTGTAAACGTCCACACAGACGGGGGTACACGTCGAGAAAACCAACAGGAAGCTCAGAAAACTCCAGCTCGGGAGGAAAGGGAGGTTATACTTCACGTTATTTCTGAAATATTACAGACACAACAATTGGCGATTGCTCAACTACAAAGCCATCAGAAAACTCCAAGCACAGCAGCACTAGAAACACCTCCTCGAGTCGAACAGGCACCAGAGAGATCGAGCAAAAACGGGTCAATAGCCGACCCCGCTAATAATAAAATTCTTGACGACCTCGAGAAGATGATTGAATTAAGGCTCCCAAAGAGAGAACAAAGGCCATGTAAGGAAAGATATCAACCGTACACAAAAAATCAAAGAAACGCCCTAAGACGCAACATATCTCGAATCGATCAAATAACAAGTCGAGGTTCGAATCCTCGAGGACTTGTGAACAAAGCCGGGTTCAACAGGCACGCAGGACCGACAGAGGTTCCCCGACTATCTGGGTACAACTTCAACATTGAAGTTTCAGATGTTGTATCGGCCATGGGTAAAATCAAATATACCAGGTGTCCGAAACCCATACTATCAGATCACACGCAGAGGAATCTTAACCTAGTGTGCGAGTATCACAACACTCGCGGTCATAGGACCAAAGATTGCATACAGCTCAAAGGAGAAACATCTCGACTAATCAGTAAAGGGCACCTCCAAGAATTCCTCTACTGCCGAGCTGAAAACAACTTTCATGGAAGAGGGGAAGACAGGAGGAACGAAACGGGAGAACCCCAGCAAATCGTTCATATGATCATTTGGGGGACCGACGTTCCTCAAGGACTCGTGACCAAGCAGAAAAAATTATCCGCTACAACAGAAGGGCGAATTCGATGTCGCATGCCTGAGGACATTCTTGCATTCAGTGAAGAAGAATTCGAGACCTTGTCTCATCCACATAATGATGCGCTAGTAATTTCCTTTCTCTTGAATAACATTTAAATTAAACGTGTACTCGTGGCTCTAGGTAGCTCGGCCAACGTAATCAGGGCGATGGTGGTGGAGCAGCTCGGACTGCTCGATCTCATCATACCTACTTCCCGAGTCCTCAACAGATTCAACATGGACGGGGAAGCGACGAAGGGGGAGATCACCCTCACGGTCAACATGTCCGGTACAATTCAAAATACCAAATTCCTTGTCATCGAAGGTGACATGAGGTACAATGCGTTGCTTGGAAGGCCATGGATACACAACATGAGGGCAGTGTCATAAACTCTTTATCAGATGATGAAGTTTCCAACAAAAGATGGTATAAATACAGTATATAGAGAGTAGCATGCGGCCAAAGAGATGTTCGCGATTCACAGCGAGGCACCATCCATACCCTCCACCTAGGAGGAGCCGAAGGGAAAACAGACCCCCGAGGACGATGAAGAAGACTTCCTCACTCCGCGAACTTTCATTGCCCCCGAAGAATCGGATGAAAAAAAATCAACAATTGAGGAACTGGAGCAGGCTGTTTTAGTCGAATATCTCCCAGTTCGAAAGGTATACCTGGGAACGGGATTAACTCCCGAACTCAGGAAAAACTCATTCAAATTCTTATTAATAACATCGATTGCTTTGCTTGGTCCCATTTAGACATAATAGAGATCCCGCCGGAAATAACCACCCATCGACTACGTGTCGACCCTAGGTTCAAACCGGTGAAGCAAAAAAAAAGACCTTAGTCCGAGGTAAAACACGCATTCATCAAGGACGAGGTAACAAAACTCCTCAAAATAGGGTCTATCAGGGAGGTAAAATATCCCGAATGGTTGGCCAATGTGGTGGTAGTTCCCAAAAGGGGAATAAGTTAAGAATGTGTGTAGATTATAAAGACTTAAATAGAGCGTGCCCCAAAGATTCATTCCCGTTGCCCAACATCAATAGCTTGATTAATGCCACAGCCGTCCACGAGATCCTCACCTTTCTCGACGCCTACTCAGGGTATAATCAAATTCAAAAGAACCCCGAGGATAGGGAAAAGACTTCGTTCATCACGAAGTACGGTACGTACTGCTACAATGTGATGCCCTTCGGGCTAAAGAACGCGGGAGCCATGTACCAACGCCTATTTAATAATATGTTTGGACATGAAATATGAAAAACCATGGAAGTTTACAGTTATGATATTCTGGTTAAGTCCCTACGCGCAGAAGAGCATTTGACTCATTTTCAGGAAACATTTGACACCCTCAGAAACTACAACATGAAGCTCAATCCCGAGAAATTTGCCTTCAGAGTAGGTTCGGGAAATTTTTTAGGCTTCTTGGTGACAAACAGAGGGATTTAGATCAACCTCGACAAAATCAAAGCCGTCGAAGAAACCACAGTGGTAAAAAATGTCAAGGTTGTACAATGATTGACCAGGCAGATAGCGGCCTTGGGCCGGTTCATATTGAGATCATCGGACAGGAGCAACCATTTCTTCTCTTTACTCAAAAAGAAAAATAGCTTCGAATGGACTCTGGAATTCTAAAATGCCTTAGACGAATTGAAGCGATATCTGTCAAGCCCACCTTTACTCCACACCCGAAAGGAGGATGAAACGCTATATTTACACCTGGTCATATCCGAGGTAGCAGTAAGTGGTGTGCTGGTTTGAAAAGAACAAGGTATGCAATTCCCTATTTACTATGTAAGTCGGACCTTGGGAGATGCCGAAACCAGGAATCCGCTCCTAGAAAAATTAGCTCTTGCATTAATAAGTGCATCTCGAAAGTTAAAGCCTTATTTTCAATACCATCGTATCTGCATTTTAACAACGTACCCTCTTCGAAGCATATTGCATAAGCCCGAATTATCAGGTCGGTTGTCCAAATGGGCCATCAAACGCGGGGGGTATTACATCGAGTATCAGCCTGAACGACTAACAAATCGCAATTTTTGTAGAGTTTGTGGCTGAATTTACGCCCGCCCATGTGCCCGAAATAGAGAAAGAACTTCTGATAAAAATGGGCACATATTCGGAGGTATGGACACTGTTCACCGACGGTGCCTCGAACGTGAAAGGGTTCGGGCTCGGCATAGTTCTGAAGCCACCTACGGGCGGCATGATTAGACAATCTATAAAAATCGCAAAATTGACTAACAATGAAGAAAAATGTGATTCCCTTCTAGTGGTAAATCAAGTAAATAGGAGCTTCGAGGTTCGAGAAGACACAATGCAAAGGTACTTAGACAAAACTCAAGTCACATTGCACCGCTTCAAAGAATGGACTCTGGTCCACATACCTCGATAGTAAAATAGCGAGGGTATCGGATCATCTGTCGAGGAAGATTACATACTCCCCGGGGCTTATGTTCAGCTATCCAAATCAATAATCGAAGAAGGTCATGTCGAGATCAATTCCACTAGCTTGAAATGGGATTGGAGAAATAAATATATCGATTATTTGGGTAGTGGGAAGCTACCCAAAGACCCGAAAGAGTCGAGAGCCCTGCGAGTCAAAGCAGCTCGATTATCACTCGACGAAAATGGGACTCTATACAGAAGAACCTTCGATGGGCCCCTAGCAGTATGCGTGGGAACGGGGGACACCGATTATGTGCTCCGTAAAATCCACGAGGGCACCTGTGGAAATCACTATGGTGCTGATTCCTTTGTGCGAAAGTGATCAGGGAAGGTTACTATTGGGACAACATGGAGAAGGACACAAAAGAATTCGTCCGAAAATGCGACAAATGCTAGTAAATTTGCACCAATGATTCACCAACCCGGTGAACAGTTAGTCTTGTAACCATGGTCGTTCATGAAGTGGGGGATGGACATTGTCGGACCCCTACCAACGGCACTAGGTAAAGCTAGATTTTTTCTATTTATGACTTACTACTTCTCAAAATGGTAGAAGCGCAGGCCTTCGAAAAGATAAGTGAAAAAGAAGTCATTAACTTCATCTGGGATCATATCATATGTCGGTTTGGGATTCCCTCCGAGATAACATGTGACATCGGGAAGCAGTTCATCGGAAGCAAAGTAACAAAGTTCCTCGAGGACCATAAAATCTAAAGGATCATGTCAACACCCTACCACTCATGTGCAAATGGTCAGGTTGAATCCACGAACAAAACCATCATTCAAAACTTGAAAAAGAACATAGAAAATGCTAAAGGAAAATGGAGAGAAATGTTGCCCGAGGTACTATGGGCGTATCGAACAACCCCAAAATCAAGTATAGGAGAGATGTCGTTCTCCCTAGTGTACGGGTCTGAGGATTTGATACCGGTCGAGTTTAGAGAGCCAAGCGCCAGGTTCTGGCATGCCACCGAGAGCTCAAACAACGAGGCCATGACCACGACCCTCGAGCTATTAGATGAAAGGCGAGAAGCTTCATTGGTCTGAATGTCTGCCAAAAAACAAAGAATCAAAAGATACTATAACAGGATAACATACCTCCGACATTTCGGAGCCGGGGACTTAGTCCTAAGGAAAGTCACCCTAAAAACTCGAAACCCCAATGAAGGGAAGCTATACCCGAGATGGGAAGGACCGTACCGCGTCCTCGGAGTAATCAGCAAAGGGTCCTACAAGCTCGGCACCATAGAAGAAGATCAACTTCCAAGAAATTGGAACATATCAATGCTCAAATGTCCTAAGGAAAAACCCCTGCCCTTTTTCATTATTTTTCTCCACAATCAATTTTTACAAGTCTCCGATGGAAGACACCAATACATTCGCCGACTGGGTTTTAAAGCATGCGTTGCGCTCTTTTCCTTTGATCGGGTTTCATCCCAAAAAGGGTTCTACCGGCAAGTTTTTTAATGAGGCAACATCTATATGCTACCTAAGGAAGACTCAACAAGTATTCAAGGTTTCTTTTCAATCAACCTCGAATACTAGGGGGCATCCCCCCAGGAGATCCTCTCATCGGAGAAATCGAAATAAGCCAAAGAGGGTCTCGATCGGAAAATGATGTATCGGGCCAAACAGTCAAATGAACCGTGTCCGCGTAGAATAATCGAACCCTCGACGGCGAAAACAATGTATACTTGTACCAAGTAATCAAAGGAGTATCTTTTACCATCAAAACACTTTGCTCTTAAAATAATTTGCTATTATCACAACAAAACGGCTCCGGGGGCAGAAATTTCCCCAACACTCGGGAACTAACATCAAAAGCTCGAAGCCATAAGACCTCCGAGCCGGAAACTTCGAGCTCATAAGCCCTCAATAAGGCAACATCGAGTCTACAGGGAACGACTCCAGGGCCATAAATTTTAGATGTCTCGGGGAATGTTGCCGACTATCACCCCATCGATCTATCAAAAAGTCGAGGCCATAAGACCTCAGGGCCATCAACGTCGAACTCGAAAGACCTCCATAAGGCATTATCAACAATAAAAGACCTCTACGAGGCATGAATGACAAGACCTCCGCAAGGCAATATCAAAACTTTAAGACCTCGAGTAAGGCATGAACTATACTTGTACCAAGTAACCAAAGAATTTGTAAGACCTCAAGTAAGGCATGTTCAAATTATAAGACCTTACGAAAGGCATAATCCCGATCTTTAAGTCAAGGCTATATATTCGAACTTGTAAGACCCCTAAAAAGGCATACCCTCGATATAGACGCCGAGGCTACCTCACTCGGGGACTAAAAGGTTACAGCCAAAGACAATGACTACGTTCATAAGGCTATGTCCAGACATAATGACTACGGTCATAAGGCTCCGGCCAAACTAACGCGACTCAGAGATGCACGACCATCGCCATAAAATCACAAGCCTTCAAATACTTTGAAAGTACTTCGAAAAGAACCGGTTAATCAGGCTTCCCTCGGCATAAGAAAAAGAGCTTCGATCACATCAGCTCCAACCATAAAAAGGCTTCGAAAATTCAGCCACCAAGCGAAGCCTCCCAAGGTGCTCATTTATCGTCACATAACGGCTCATAATCGAGGTTCTTATCAAGCCGTCGAAGAGTCGGACGAACATAAAAACTTCAAAAGTCTTCAAAGAGGGGAAAATATAGCAATATTAGAGGTCATACCGACCCAACGCGTAGGAGCCTAATGGAAAGCTTAAAAAGAGCCTCAGGGTAGATTAGAGAACGTACCGACCTAAGGCGTAAGAGCCTAAGCGCCAGCCTAAAAGAGCCTCAGGGCCGAACAAAAAACCTAAGGGTCGATGAGCTCGATTCAAAACCCGACTCAAGGACTGAGTCGTGTACGGTTAACTAAAAGTGGCTAAGGGCCAATGCGTAAGAGCCTACGGGCCTGCCTAAAACACCTAAGGGCCAAGGCGTAAGAGCTTAAGAGCCAGCTTAAAATGGCCTCAGGGCCGATTAAAGGTCGTACCGACCCAATGCGTAAGATCCTAATGGCCAGCTTAAAAGAGCCTTATGTCCGATTTTAAGACCTAAAGGTCGATGAACTCAAGTCAAAACTTGACTCAGGGACCAAACCCTATACGGTCAAATTTTGACCATTACAA
This sequence comes from Nicotiana undulata, assembly GCA_005239495.1. Lineage (NCBI taxonomy): Eukaryota > Viridiplantae > Streptophyta > Magnoliopsida > Solanales > Solanaceae > Nicotiana > Nicotiana undulata. The sequence continues at coordinate 17,950 of MDKH01091262.1, forward strand.
ACTGCTCATCAGAAACAACAACCTAAGATTTTATTTTTAGGTCCAAAATTTTTGACCAATTATGAACAAGCATCACGATCTATTCCAAAAAAATCAAAGGAAAAACGAGAAATGATGAAAGACGGAAGGCCTTTATATATATATTGAATGTTCTCAGGGGTGTATTTACAAGGACTATGTATAAGCCCTTACAAAGGAGAAAGTGAATAAAACCCCAATCTACCATCGGTGATGTGCCTTCAACGGCTCATTCAGAGGTTGTGCCTTCAACTTCTCTGGCCTCGACCCCTAGGTCTTCAATGACCTCCTCCTCCTCGGGGACTTTGCCTTCACCTTCACCATCTTCCGAGCCACTGCTCAAATCGCCTTTAGAAGTAAGCAGAGCTGGAGCCTCCTCCTATAGGGTCTTCACCGTCTCGATCTCAGCAGACAAATCAATTTTCCGAGCATGTATATCCTCGAGAGCCTGCCTCCACGATTTTAACCGAGCATGTTCCACGCTCGGGCAAATCGCAGCTCGGCCTCCTCAGACACCTTCCTGGCCTGAACATTTTGCATCAACAACATCCTCTTTGTAAAAGGATACAAGCGTATCGCCTTTAAACCTGGCCGCGGACAGCGCAACAACTGACTCGACATAAATATCTTTATATTTTCTGCTCTCTGCCCCCGCATCTTGAAGTTGATGATCATATGAGGCCACCATCCCGTATACGGTATCTCTCTCGGAGACTGTCTTACTCACGTGCCGCTTGAGCTTGAGAATTTCAGCATCCTTGGCCCGGACCTCCTCCCTCATCAGGGCATTTTTCTGCTCAAGCTACAAAAATCGCCCAAAGGTGTTAAACACTAAGGTCGGGTAAGCATGTGAATAAAAGTAAAAATAAGCTATATTACCTACTCAACAAGGTGGGTACGCTCTTAAGACACCGCCTCGAAATAAGCCCGGAGGTCGCATAGCTCTTCCTCTTTCTTGATGAAAAGAGTTTTTAGCTCATCAGCCTCCGAACAAAGTTACCTACACTCCCCTTCGTAGTGATCCAACTCGGCTTGAAACTTAGCAAAGGTATGGTTATAAAACATGTTTTTCTGGAAGCATAAAAGAAATAAGATTAGAAGGGTGGAGGTCATGGCTCCGAGAAGCATTTACAAAAAATTACCTGTTCGTAAAGCTTATTGATCTCATTGAAAATGAACGGGGCGTCGACCTGGGGATTTGCCTAGGGCACAGTAAAAAGTCCTTTAAACACATCTCTATCTCCGATGGGCTCCCACGTCGGAAGACTCTATATTTTGGGAACCCTGTATGTTTCTCGGAGAAAACGTCGGTCCCGATGGGAAATCATTTACCTCAATAACCCCGACTGGATCGGTCAGGGCCTTCTCCTGCTTCCGAAGAACCTCAGAACGAGGCTCCTCCAGCCCGCCTACCGATTGTGCCACAACTCGAGAAATATTTTGTCCGCCAATCGGCTAAGAGACATTATCCGATACACCCCTGACGGCCTCTTCAGCTCAAGGCCGAGTAACAATAACCTCCAATTCCGATTTAGAACCCTCCGGCTTGACAGCCATCGTCTCAGCAAGATGTGGGACAGTCAGGTTTTTGCCTCCCACGGGTGCTATCGAGAAGTCAGTTTTCTCCTCATCTTCAGCTCGAGGATTCCCCGACACCTCCAGAGTAATGGCCGCTGGATCAGCCCCGAATTCTTCCACTTTTGCCTTCTTTGATTTCGAAAGCTCTGTCGGCGATTTCCTTCATTTTTTCTTCTCTTTGTCAGATTTTAGGGTATCCCCTTCCCCAGGTGGTACTTCTCTAATCAAGGAGGCATCTCCTACACCTGCACAAATACAAAATATGAGCACAGAGGACGAGGATGTACTCGGTGATATTTCTTCTGAAAGATTCAGTTACAGCGAGAGCAGGGACTCACTGCGGTTCTTAGATTCCCATTGATCCCCAGACAGATCGCGCCACACGCACTCAACATATGGGCAATCGAATCTAGCTGGCTAAGCCAGCCTGAGAGATCCTTAACCTCCCCAAGATACACCGCAATAGCTACATCAGCGGAGGGAGTCAGTTCATGGAGAAATTAATCCATAAGAGAACGAAAATACTTAATTAATGTATCCACTTACGTTTCATGTTCCACTATTCAAGGAACGACATCCTCTCCATCGAAATCAAGTACGAGGTCCTGACTTGGACAAAGTGTCTCATCCACCCTCTATCCCTAACCTCGTTAGTACAAGCAAAAAAGGCTCTTGTGGCCCAGCGTTGGAGCTTGATCAAGTCACCACAGAAGATTTGGGGGTTGTACATTCTGACCAAGTGGTCAAGGGTAAAAGGCATCCCCTTGACCATGTTTTAATATATGGTCATGTAAATAATGCGCCAAAACAGCGGGCGAATTTGGCCGAGAGTCACTTGATATCGTTCGCATAAATTGAGGATCACGGAGTCTATTAAGGGCAAGGATGGCTCCACCGATAGGTATGCACACATCGAAATCAACTCCACAAAATAAAGTTACAATCTTTAATTAAATCGCCAAACATCAATACAGGAACACATATTCAACCCGAGTCAATGGAAATATTTCGACTACCCATAATCTCACGAGTCAAAATATGTGATTATATTCCAAAACTAAGTCCAAATCGACCCTCGAATCCTCAAAATTCACCCTCTTAAACTCTAGAGAAAACCCCCAATTTTTACCTTGATATTTTCCATTTTAGGTATAGAAATACATAGGGAATCAAGATATTAAGTGAAATCCAAGTGAAAGTTTCTTACTCAAATGTAGTAGTGAATTTGATCTTCAAAATCTCTAATTCTCAAAGTCTAGGGTTTAAAATACGATAGAATAGGTGAAATCTTAAAATTTTCACTTAAAATAGTCTGCCCAGCAATATGAATCGCAATCGCAAAAGGTATTTACCTCACCAGCTAATCTACTTTGTGAATGGGAAGTCCTCATAAACTTGATGCCCTTCTTGCAAAACCAACACGAACATAGTGTCACCCTTGCGAACACATAGGCTAACTCCCCCTCCCCACTCAGGACACACTCCTATGTGAATGTAGGCAAAATCCTACCTGACTCAACATAATCACGAACAAGATCGCTTCTACAAGATCGTGAGTCCTCCTGCCCAGGTGTCACGATCCAAATTCAACCTAGTCGTAATGACACATGTTTACCTTGAAAATGGTAATTACAATTATATTTGATTTTATGGTTCTAAATATATGTGATTTTAATATTGGTTATTAGGCAATAGATGATAAGTTTGAACTATGAAATTGAGATAAGAGCAAGGGACAATGATGATATGTAAACCAAACAGTTGTGGAACAGGGTATCGAGCTGGCCGAAGCTGGGCCTCGAGGTCGAGCTAGTATTCTTAACAGGGGATGATCGATGGAGGAATAACAGTATGGAGGGCCTTGAGGATAGCCTTTTATGATCAATAATGAGCAATAAAGGAAGAACGGTTAATGAACACAAAAAAAATATTGGAACAATTGTAGATATGTTTAAGTTAGAGAGCAGAGAATTTTCTTGTTCTTGTATTGAATATCATGTGTCCAAAAAATGATAAGGGTCCTATTTATATAGGAGGGAGAATCCCAACATAGTACATGTGTAATTATTACAAAGAAATGCAGTTGTAATAACTATTTAATGTCTAAGTACGGACTTGTACTATTATTGAAGACTTGGTCAGCTCCAACCACGTGGCCTTGTGATTTTCCAGCCTTTCCATGATGGCCATCGATTTATACTGCCTCGAGGTCGAGCATAGGTAACCTTCAATATGTTCCCTCAGTGTCAGCCCTCGACTCTACTTCTAGCTTCCCGAGGTCGGTCGCGAAAGGCCATGATGGTCATAAAATTGGACTCTCCGATTTTAGCCGTATACAACACCTAACTCAGCCTGCTAGGTAAGTCAAACAAGAGTTACACAAAGTCTAATGAAGTTCATAAATAATCAATAAATTTAATAGCTAAACATTCCATATAATATCTCAAGGATTTGTGTTGATACCCAATTTTTCCTCAAAATTATTTTCAAACCTACATGTTACCTTCAAAATCATTTTTAATGTGAGTGGTATTTTTCCATAATTTTTCGTATTTTTATCAACTCATTTTCTATTTATTTAGTATTTTTGTATTCCATAATCATTCATAAATTATATTATAAATAACTTCCAAATGTTTCCCAGCGCAATATATTATTTGTAATCCTATTTAATTCTATTAGGATTTAACTATTCCACAAAACTAACCAATTAGGCACTATTAAATTATAATTATATAATTTGTGCAACTATGGCCTGATTGCGCATTCATGCCATTTTTAATTCGATAATTGATCATTTTTATATCATTATACTAGGTAATTACCTTAATATCTACTTATATAGCATTAATTTCATTTTTATACAATTAGTACCTATTTTTATTAATTAATTATCTAATTTTAATGGGTATTTAACAATTAGCCACATTTCATTAAAATTTTGGCCTAACTTTTAACCCAACCCATCAGAATTTAACAACCCAATTCCATACCCAGCCCAAACCAATTCCATACCCGGCCCAACCCCGAATCAATATGAGTCGTTGATCAATTTAGATCAACGGCCCAGATCATTACTTCCTTAATTAATTCGAACTAACCGCCCAACCCCTCCCATTTACTCACTGTCTCTCATCTCTCTACTCTGATCTCTCTCTCTAAGTCTCTTCTAGAGACTTCTGTCTCTTCAGCTTTCGATGACTCTTTTCATCTTCTCCGGCCACCCCTCGTCGGAGACCTTGAAACCTTCATCACCCCCTACTCTCATGGCTCTCTTATGCCGGTGTTGTCATCCCTAAGGTCCTCAAAAGGGAAGGACCTGTCTACTCACACACATGGTGTTCCTGTTTACTTCAAGCCTCCAAAGCTTGATTTCAAGTAAGGTTTATGACCCCTGAGGCTCGAGCCAGTGCTGTTCGAGGTTCTTCTCATCTTCTTTGAGGTTTTCTATAAAACCCTAATGTTTGAAACTTCCGATTCTTTTAGATCTACAATAGATTAATGCCTATTACGAGTTATTATGATGTTTCTTTAAAGGTTTCTCTATTTTCCCTAAACGGTTCTTCACTTTTAACTAGGGTTCCGAAACCCTTTTTAAAAATGGTTTCTCTGTCGATTTTAGCTCATTATTTTCCCTCACATTTTCATTATTGAAACCTTTTCCTTGAGGTTCCGTCAGTATGTGTGCTTGATTGTCACGAACAACTTGAATTTCTAGTTTTCCTATTAGGGTTTATGACTCTTCGTCTCCTTTGTGTGTGTCATGACTACTCTGTTGATTCGTACTAGTATCTGTGTAAACCCTAATTTTAGACCTAAAACCCTGAAAACTACTGGTTTACCTGTGTGTTTGCGTATGTGTTTAATTGACCTTTACCCTATGTTGTTTGTCTTTGTTTCTTCTTGCCTCCTGACTCACACGATTCCTGATTTCATACACTAGGGTTTCTGTGTTCTTGCTTAACGACTGTGTTATTCCATGATTAATTCTCTTCAACTAATGCTATGCATGCTCGAATCCTTGATTCTGTGTTATTTTGACACTCAATTGTTTCCTGACTTACTACTTTAATTATTATATGGCTCTCCATATTATAAATAAAAATTTCTATTTGCTAGTTGCTTGAATCCCTGATTCACTGTGATTTGAAAAAGGCTTGCTGATCTCTCATGAGATATTTTTCTGATTTCCAATCTCTAACTCATTTTTCTTACCTTGATTTGTTACTATGATTGATATTTCTTCCTTAATTGATAATTTCGAACCTAGCCTCAATTGCTTGTCTGATTTGGTCTGAGATTGTCCTCTTATATGGTAACTTTCTTTAATTATACTTACCTACTAGCCATTTGAGTGCAACCTTCAATTAAGGGATGCTTAATTGCCTGTCATGAACACTGCTTTACCTTCTTTCCTTATTTGCCACTCGCCGTTTGAACAATTCCCTTAATTTTAAGGATACTTACAACTGATTGATTCTCTAAGTCCCATAATAACTGGGAAGTCTGATTTCTTTACCTTATTCCTTTTACCTAGTTCTAACTATATATATTCTCTGTCTACGCATTGATCAATAACATGAACACTGTGGTTCAAAAATATCTCTTACACATAAAATCTCTGCTCTATTTCTCTTGTGCTACTTGGTACTGTCTAATTGTTAGCCGGCTGCAAGCCAAGGATAACTATTGTGCTATCTCTATTGCTCATTCTGTTTTTACTATCTCGTATACTGGTATGTCGTGATTTAAATTCAAGTCTAAAAAACAACATGATTCTTTTATTACTTCAATTCATCATGTTCTTAGTTTGTTTTTGCTTATGGTTTTGTTGTTCAACTTGCAACTAATCTATCTGTTTCATGGCTTATTAGGATGTCCCTGAATGTGCTCCTTTTCTTAGACTCAGCATGTTTATATCCCCCTTTAGGTTCTAATTCAATCATGTTTCATTGATTATTAGTCTAAACTTTTGTGTCGTAGTATAACCTGTACTTTATGATTTCTTTGTTCTGGGTAGTGCTGAAATACCTATTGTACCTTATGCCTTTGAATCCCTTAGGACTTCTGTGACTCTGAACCCATGTATGACTCTGCTTACTGTGTGCTTACACTTACATGCTCTATACTTGTCCCAAATTCCACATTACCCTGTTTGTGGTTGATAAACTTATCTTAGTTCTTGTTCTACATGCGTTGTTCCTAAGATTGGAATGTTGTTTGTTCTTGATGCCCTACTGGTTTCAAACTATCTAACTAGATAAAAGTCTTATACTGTTTATTTTCAAAATTCAGTTCTTTTGAATCAGTCTTTCTGGTTTAAACTGTTTTCCTACTAAATTTATGCCAAAAACCTTTTCAAACTCATCCCTAGCACTTCACTTCACTCCTAGATTCTTAAGTTCCAACCCCTCAGTGTGAGCACTGCTTTGGGAACCTCTTGAGTTCCCTTTGAACTTTGACTCACAGACGCTTGTATTTTCACATTGCACATGTTTAACTCTTGGATACTATGTCTGGGTATGAGCACTGCCCGGGAGCCCCTGAGGTCCTTAGGGAACTTTTACACACCGGGACTACAAAAGGCTATGAAACACTAAAGGCGTTGAAGTTTGGAGAATCTGGGCCTAAGTGAAGGCTCCCTATAAAAGTAACTTCTTATTTTTCTTTGGTTATGTAATTAATAATTCCTGGCCTATAATAATTTGTAAACCAATATTTGGGGATGGATAGTGAAAAGGGGAGGGTAGTTACATAGGTTAGCTCTACTAATGGGTAGCAACCATGCCTTAGGATTATATTTCCTATGTATGCATTAGAACAATTGTTGATACCCAATTTTTCGTGAAATTATTTTCAAACTTGCATATAAGCTCTCAAAGTTACTCTTTGCAATAATGAGTATTTTTCCTATTTTTCCATACTTTTATTTAATTTATTTCCCTGTCTATTGAACATTTCATATTGAAAATAATTCATAAATTATGCTCTAAATAATTTCAAAAATACTTCCTAGCTCAGTATATCATTTGTAGTCATTTTTTATTTATTAAAATCTAATTATTTCATAAATTGGCCAATTGGATCTTATTTAATTGCAATTACAACCATGTTGCAATTATGGCCTAATTAGACATTTTATACTTTTTGAATTCGAAATTTATGTTTTCTTACACTTAATATTAGTTAATTATTGTGATATTACCTATTTAAACTTTATTTCATCTTTTTATAGTTATTAGATATTTTAATTAATCAATTACCTATTTGTATGGGGTATTTAACATCTAGCCTGATTTTATTTTAAATATTAGCCACATTGCAAACCTATTTAATTCATCCCATCTGCCCCTAAAATACCCATCCCAACCCCCAAATCAATTTGAGTCGTTCATCAAATTAGATCAACGGCCCAGAATTCTATTTCCTTAACTAATCCCTAACCAAACCCCCCTGACCCCTCACTTTTGAGACCGTCTCTCTCTCTCATCCGTCTCTTCCTCTCCTCCTTCTCTCTAGAACCTTCTGGGTTCGTCTTCTCTGATGGGGTTCACCATCTCTCCGGCCACCTCCAGCTTCTCCCCTTTCGACCACCAGCCGCCTTGAAGCCTTATCTCTCTGGTCTCTTCATCTTTGAGGCCTTCATGGGTTTTCAACCATGCCAGACCACCATTGAAGCTCTGCTTGGGGTACTTTCCAGCCTTTCTCGGATGGGTTTTGACTCGATGGTGCTATAAACACCATTGTTCCTAAGTTTCACAGCCAGGTTCTCTCACTCCCCTCTCTGGTTTCCTATGAAACCCTAATCTCGACCTAAATCTCTTATAACCTCTGTTTTAAAAAAATTCGACTCATTCTTTTATGTTTTGAACCATCATCTACTTGATCTTTACGGTTCTTCAAGTTTTAAGCATTTTTGTCTCTTTTTGAAACTATGGTTTCTAGACCCTGTTCTCAAAACGGTTTTCCTCTGATTTTTAAACATCTCTACTATGTTTTAGCTATTATCTCTTGATTTTATGTTATTTGAACTATTATTGGTGAAACCCTAAGTATTCTGGGTTGTTCTTTACTACTTGACTATGCATTTACGTGTTCTGTGCAACTCCTGCTTCGATTCATTGTTATAATCTCTAGTTTCTACTGTTCTACGAGCATCTCTTCATGTTAATGAGTAATTGCTACTTGAATGTCTAATAATTCTGACCTTTACCCTACTGGAAGTTTACTTGTTTTATATTGATCTTCTTTTGTGTAAAAAATCCCATGCTTGTAATGTTTTCCTTAAATACATGGTCCCGTATATTCTTCCTATAATTATGTATCAGTTTCGAATTGTTTCTATATTTATGTGATGCTTTCCTTAATTACATGGGATTCCCTGTGATTACAATTGAATCCGAGATCCTTTTGAGTGATTTTCAAACCGATGCCATGTTTTACTTTATAAATACACGGTTAGTTTAAGTTTCCTTAATTACCCACTATGTATTTGGTTTAATTTGTGCACTATATGGATGTTTCTGCCCTAGTCAGCCTTCTTAGACTGATTTTCCTTCCTTATTCTACCTTGGCTATACCGTTTGAAACTAGACTCCTTAATTAAAGGAGTCCAGTTGTCTTAATTGGCATTGACTGATTTTATTTCCGTGTTTGTGCATTCTTTGCGTATTATTTCTTTTTTTCAAAAATAGATAAGGACATGTCTTCCCTCTTTGCAAACACACTAAGATTCATACTGAAGACACTGATACATTTCACAACACACACAACAATACACACTATTCTCTCTTGTGCTCTTGCTCTCTTTCTTTCTCTACTCTTTTGTTGTTCCTTGCTATTGTCTCTTAGTAGCCGGTTGTAAGCCAGGGCTGCTAATGTTCTCATACTTGGTTCTTTCATTCTGCTATGCTCTCTTGTTATTGGTATGTCCTAATTAATTTCAAAGTTCCAAACCAATGTGGTTATTACTACTTCAGTATGTCATGTTCTTAATTGTTCTCTACCTATGCTTCTACTGTTCTACATGCAATTAATGCCTTGTTTTCATGTTGATACTTGCCAAGCTTATCTTTTTACATGATTATGATTAAATCTATACTTGCTTTACCTGTTCTTATATACACCTGTTAGGCCATCTCTTTCCTGTTCAAGTATCAAGTGTCCCTGATTCCCCAGAACCTTTATTTGTTATTACTACTTATGACTTACATGCTTATGGCTATCGTTTGCTCCTCATCTTACCAGTGCTACATGTATTTTGTTATTGTTTACTATTATGTCTAAATTCTACCATTTCGTGGTCCCCTGAATCTCTTTGATTTTGTGTACTCATGCTTAGTGAGTTTTCATAGGTCTTTGTATCCCTTGGTGTTATTATGTGATCTATTTTTCCCCTTTGCCCCATCATCCTTGTGTGCAACCCTGTACTTCTAAACTTTTGGTTAGTGTTTCTATTTGTTTTAAGTTAATATTTCAAAAACAACTCTCCAGTTTTGAAAACTCCTTTCTTAAACTATGGACTTTTCTCTCTTCCCTGCACTTCACACTACTCTTAGAAATTAGGTCCTACCCCCTTCGTGTGAGGATTGCCTTGAGTACCCGTGAGTACTCATTGAACTTTGACACACAAAGGTTGGTAACTCTGTACTGCACTTTTAAAATCTTGGCAATTTTCTTGGGTGCTGGTATTGGCCAGGGATCCATTGGGCCCCTTGGGAGCTTTTGCCTCTATTAAGCTCACTCTACTTTAACCAAAAACTCCTGCTCTGTTTTAAAATAATTTTTAAGTTGTGCATTTTACTTCTCATTAGTGATTTCCTGATTCCTGTTCCATTATGTCTTCCAACTATTAGGTTTCAAAGTTACTTCATTCTATCTCTGAATACATGTTGAACTATTTTCTAAAAGTGATTTATTAAGGTCTTATGAACTACTGGATTCTCACACTCATTTTTGGATTACTGAATTTCAAAATAAAAGCATTCCTGTTTCGACTACTGGTTTTCTGAAAGCTATCTTTCCCTTTACTGGAAAAATTTAAAATTACTGTATACTTCTAACTGCTCAAGCTGTTGCGTTTCTGAAAATCAATCATCTCTTTTTTTATTATTCAATCTTAACTGAACCTTCTACTTTAACTTCTAAGTTGCTAAAATACATCCTTTTGAAACTTACTGTTTCAACTTCAGCATTCATGTTTTTAAACTCCCATCTTTGAGACCTTAAATGGGTTTGAGACGTGCTACCTACGTGTTTACTTGTGGAGGGATCTGTGAGCCTTTATTTGTCTTTACTTGTTCCCTTATTTGTAGTCCTATTTGTTATGTATGTCGCTTAGTATTTTGTCCTTTGAACCAAGGAGTTTAGCCTAGTACTCACCTTGTAGGATTAGTAGTCCTAAAATACCCTCTAGGACTGATAGGACGGGACGGGTAATAGCACACAATAAGCATTTGTAACCAACACATGCGTTTTAAATAACCTTTACGGGGTGGGAAGGGTAGAATACGGATATGATGACCGGTGCACTATTACCACGTGTAGCCGCCTCTTTGATGTGATCCGTATTACTTTTAACCTAGGACAGTTCTTTTCAAATGTTTATTCTAATGTTTTTCCAAAACCTTTAAAGATTTTCATACTTGTTAGAAATCCCCTCTTATATGAACCTTACTTGCTACTTGTTCACCGTCCAAATTCACAAAATTTCTTGGCTGGGACCCACAGTTGTGGATCTTGAGGGGTGCCTAACACCTTCCCCTTGGGATAATTTCAAGCCCTTACCCGTTCTCTGGTAATGCAAACTAGTGTATGAGTTATCCACTCTAGGTGCCCTAACGAACCATAAAAATCGTTAGGTGGCGACTCTTCCTTAAACCCTCTTCCTTTAAGGAGTTGTCCAAAATGACATAGAACCCTATCTCTCCGTACCTAACCCGTGCGATAGAAAAAGGGGGCGCGACAGCATGGCGACTTCGCTGGGGACTTTCCCTAGGCTTATACCATTACAAGTTGTCTTGTGAATTTGGAGTTTTATTCTGTTTAAATGCTTACACCCTTTCCTATTCCCCATTACATGTTATTAATTTTTTAAATCTGCAGGTATTTATTTGTCTAAGCAAAACTGACATATCTTCATGTTTTCTTTGTAACCGCATTCCATTATAACTGTTGTATTTTCTTTCTTTACCACTTTCTACAACGTGAAAATACATGCCTATTTGTTTTAATGCTTATTATTGCATATCATGCTCTGCATTCATATTCCACTCGTGCCAAACAAAATCCTATAGCAACGCTTACAATGAGTGGTTGCGCTATTCCAATATTATCACCCCCTAAATTCGGAGAGGCGTATTTGCGGTAAAACTAGTCGATCAACGGTGCAGTCGACGGTTCCATGACTTCCCCTTTGAGTTGTCCGCTCAAGGGTACCAGTCTAAAACCCCAATAGAAATGTTACTCTATTGTATGTTGCATGCATCATGGTCAAACCTAGCCAGGCTAATGTGTTGTCCGCACAATAGCCTTTAATATAGCCTTGTCCAAAGTCCATTGGATTTCCTTGGAACCTAAAAGGGACGCCCTCACGTTCTGTGCATTTATATGGAGAACTTAAATGCTCAAGCTAATTATTGATGTTAAATAGTCGAGTCTGGTGGGGGTAAGGGCCTAACTTACTTACTTTGCAGAGATGAGGCACGAGGTCCCCAGATTCGGCATGGTCACCAACATCCACCCAAAACTTCTAAACTGGTGGGAAGACTTGCACTCAAGCGACAAAACTGCAGTCAGAAAACACCTGGGCAACTTGCCCTCTCTCTCGGACATTCAGCCTAATAACATCGTGATAGAGGCTGCCACCTTATTCTGGGACTGTGATCGGTCGGTTTTTCGATTTGGGAACAATGAGATGACACCGCTGCTAGAGGAGATACGGGGTTTAGCTGGTTTACCTTGGGAGTCTCAATGGTTATTGATGCCTGAAAACCGAACAGGCCGGGGTTTTATCAAGATGATGGGACTCAAAAAGAATCCGAATTTAGTATGCTTGGAAGACTCGTACATCCCCTTTGACTACTTGTACGAGAGGTATGGTCGTAGTCAATCTTACCGCACATATTAGGAAGAGTTCGCCCTCACCTCTCTGGGACACATTCACCATCGGGTATTCGTCTTCATATTCTGCTTTTTGGGACTGATGGTCTTCCCGACAAAGAAGGGGAGAATCCACACCAGATTAGCTATGGTTACCAAGACTTTGATGGAAGGGATCAACGGACATGATTTCAGCATTGTACCCATGATCATTTCTGACATATACCGAGCTTTTGAGGACTGTCAACGAGGAGCGAAACATTTTGAGGGTTGCAACCTGCTACTCAAGCTCTGGCTCACCGAGCATCTGCAAAGGGGTGACTACCATCAAGACATACATAGGAGAGTTTGGGATGATCATATTGCTTTCCATCATCCAACGCGTATGAACTACATCCCCGACATGTTTGCACAGCCAGAGAATGCCAATGGATGGGTCGAGTTTTTTGGAAAATCTGACCGAGGATTAGATCCAATGGATGTTCGAGTGGTTCCCGATCGACGAATTCATCATTCGGACTAGAGACACTCCGTTCCTAATATTAATATGTCTTAGAGGGACATACCCTTACGTCCCGATTCGAGTCATGAGGCAGGCAGGGAGGAAGCAAGTCATCCCAAGGGTCGAAAAAATGAGTCATCTCAGGGCGGACTTCCAAAATGATGACAGCCCTCACAAGTGTCAAGCTCAACAATTGTGGCACTGCAAAATTCGGTTGGAGAAGGATACTATCAAGCCCGATAGGTATCATGCTGGTTGCTCTCCTTATTATCTGGGATGGTTGGAAGATAACTGGGAAGGAAATATTGATCCAGGGTTCGCTCGAGGACATAGGGTCATAGATGAGAAAGTCGAGGCAACAACTAGACTCAACCAGCTTCGCAAGAGGCTCCGTGACTGTGAGGAAGATCATCACAAAATCCACATAGCCAACAAGAAGCTGATCGAGGAATGGAAATACATGGCCGTCACTTCCACCCAGAGGCTAGCGCACTTGGAACGAGGCATAGTTGACCTAGAGGAAAAGTTCGTTAGAAGGATCGAGACTTGTCAGAAGACCGAGGGAGCTGAAGAGGGAATTCTAGCCAGGACCTACTTGCTGCTGGGACTCCGCGAGATGGGAATGTTGATCAAAGCAAGCAGAGATGCCGAGTCTGGGGAAGGTCCTTCTAGGACCAAATAGATAGGATTTGTCTTTACTTTGCTTTTGATGTAATAAGGCCGATGGCCATCAATGACATTTTCGTGTTCTTACAGTAAAGATGGATTTGTCTATTTTTTTATCAATAAAATGAGGCATTTAGTATTTTAAGTTCTCCAAATTAACTTGTCTCTAGGCCTACCTCGGGCATAAAGTGGTTCCCCAACATAGGATGCGTTTTACATTTTTCACATTACGTGTTTAAATTACCGCAATATTCTTCATAATCCTCACTAACTTCACTACCTTTTATTTTTCTTTAGTTATTCCCCTTTCCCAAACGCTAGTTCGTGCACTCTGGCAGCAACAACTTATTGCACAAGATCAAAAGGCCCTCCTACTACTCCTCCTCCCAGTCCTCCTAAAGGGAAAAGTAAGGGTAAAACTAAGATGGCAGATGCAAGCGGTACCAAAAAGACAACAGGGATGAGCAGGTTGAGATCACTGATGGTCAGGGTATTCAGGTTCTGCACGAGGGTATGTCTCTACTAGAGAAGAAGCTGCTAAAGTTCCAAGAGGAACTTGATCAAGTCAAGAACTTGGCCCACTTATCATTCTCCCTCAACGTCCTAAACGTTCACTTCCCAAATGCTCCAAACCCCACTTTACCACAAAACATCCCCAAACAACCAAATCATCGAAAGGTTCCAGTTCCACCAGCATAACGCAACACATGTCACTACAACACTCCGCCTCTCCAGGATCAGACGAGAGACCACTCCCAGGCTTATGATAATCCCATTTATGTGGAAACCGTAGCTCATTCCACACTGCATACCCATGAGTCCGACGAGAAGGACATGCTCATCAGGAATCTAGTCGAGGAACTCAAGAAATTGACCAACCGAGTTCAGGGCGTCGAAGGAGTTAAAGGTATTGAGGGGTAGAACTATGAGGATCTTTGCATTCAGCCCAATGTTAAACTGCCCGAGGGGTACAAACCTCCTAACTTCGAGATGTTCGATGGCACTGGTGATCCAAGAGTACGTCTGAGGACTTACTGAGACAAATTGGTCGGCGTGGGGAAAGATGAAAGGATCCGCATGAAACTCCTCATGAGGAGTTGAAAGGTGATGCACTATCCTGGTACATAACCCAGGATCCAAAGAAATGGACAAATTGGGTGAACATGGCTACGGACTTCATGGATAGATTCAGATTCAAAAGGGAGAATGCACCGGATGTGTTCTACATCCTGAACTTGAAGAAGAAACCAGTAGAGACTTTTCGCGAGTATGCTACTCGTTAGAGGTCAGAAGCTGCCAAGGTCAGACCAGCCTTGGAAGAGGAACAAATGAAGAAATTCTTTGTGCGCGCTCAGGATCCTCAGTACTATGAGCGGCTGATGATGGTCTAGGGGCACAAGTTTTCTGATATCATCAAGCTGGGAGAGAGAATCGAGGAAGGCATCAAAAACGGTATGGTTACTAATTTTGAAGCCTTACAGGCTACCAATAAAGCCCTGCAATCCGGTGGTGTGTCCAAGAAAAGAGATGTAGGAGCCGTGATGGTGGCACACCAAGCCAAGTCCCCTCCCAAATACCAAGTATACCCCGCACCTTCCTTCACGTACCAACCAGCCCCAAGCTACCAAGCACCCTCACTTCAATACCAAACACCCTCACCACCCACATATCAGCCTACCTCGCCCAGATACTCCAACCAGCTCCCGTCTATAATGCCCACAATTCCCAACCTTCTCACTACCAATCACCGCCTAATCGCCAAAACTTTCCAAGACCTCGCCCAAACTTCGACTGTCGTGAACCAAAATAGTATACTGCCATAGCTGAACCCACTGACCAATTATACGAAAAACTCAAAGCCGTCGGTTATGTCACACCCATTCCTGTTGTCGGCCTTGAGAACCCTTCTCAGTGGGTCAACCCAAACAAAACCTGTGCTTACCACTCCGGCATGAAGGGACATACCATCATGGAATGCCGTTCCTTGAAGGACAAAATACAGACCCTTATAGATAACAAGATATTGTAGCCAAGGACCCTGCTCCTAATGTTCGCAATAATCCGCCGCCTGACCATAAAGGTGGTGTACACATGATTGGTTGATGATGATTGGGATCCCGAGGGATCAATTGGGCTGATTGCAGAGGGTGATCCGAAGAAGCCAGCAATTACTCTTAATCCGATCGTGGTCCAGATGCAGCCATCTGAGGAAGCTGAGGTAAACATGTCCATTTCACTTGAGTTTGAATCGAGACCACCCGTCAAAGGAAAGTCCCTAGTGCCGATCGAAGTCGAGTTTGTACGACCGCTCGAAGTTGCAATCCGGCCATCTATAAAATATACTCCGGCAGGAATAAGAATGACCACACCTATTCCAGTGGCAATGTCAACAATGACACCCTTTTACTCAGACGCCATTCCATGGGACTATACCGCTGAAGCAAGGAGGAAAGGTAAAGGCAAGTCAGAAGAAGCTATCGATGCACATGGTATGACGAGAAATGGTAGAGTTTATACCCCTGAACATTTGGCCGAGTCTACCAAGCAGGCCAACAACCGTCCCTTCATCATTGAAACAAGTTCAGATGATCAGTGGAGAAAGATACAAGCCAAGGAATACTCAATCCTCGACCAGTTGAACAAAACGCCAGCTCAGATATCCATCTTCTTCCTATTACAGAACTCTGAAACACACAGGAGTGCTTTGCTAAGAGTGCTGAGTGAAGCATACGTGCCCAACAATATCACCAGTGGGGAAATGGCCAACATGGTAGGCCAGGTACTGTAAAGTCACAAGATCACTTTCCATGAAGATGAGCTGCCGCCCGAAGGATTAGGACATAACAGAGCAGTACACATCACGGTGCAATGTGAGGATCATTTCATCACAAGGATCTTAATTGATGGGGGTTCCAACCTCAACATCTGTCTGTTGGTCACGCTCAAGAAGTTGGAAAAAATTCTACATGAAATAAAGGAAGGAGAGATCAACGTAAAAGCCTTCGACGTTTTGCAGAGGTCCACCATGGGAGAAATCACCTTGTGCTTACAAATGGGACCAACTTGGTTCGATGTAGATTTCCAAGTGATAGATGTTCCTGCGTCCTACAACTTGTTTTTGGGACGACCTTGGATCCACACGGCTGAGGCCGTGGCATCAACCTTACACCAAGCTGTCAAGTTTGAATGGAATCACCAAGAGGTAATCATTCATGGCGACAGTAGCAACCATATCTACGGTCGCCAGACCTTTTCAGTCATCGATGGAAGGAGGAAGTTGGGTGGAGAAATCTACCACAACATTGAACGTGTTAACACCATTGACAAGGACAAGTGGTGGGGCAGTAAGTTCGAAATCATATTAAACTGGCAAGGGTACGATCCAGGTAAAGGGCTCGGTAAGAATCTCCAAGGAATAACAAAGCGAATAACACTCAAGAAGCGCGGTACCACTTTTGGTCTAGGGTACGAGTACACTTGGGAGGAGTTCAAGGACTGGTCGCCACCATGGCGCGGCCCCTACTACCCATTGGAGCATCCAATACCCCACATAGAGCATACTTTCCTGCCAGCTGACATCACATATGGTACAGACGAGGAGGAAGCACTAGCGGCAATGAGGGATCTATTTCTAGATGATGAGGACATGGATTGTTGTGTCATTCTTGAAGAGGAGGGGGAGGACGGCCCTTCTATACAAGTCGTGAGCAAGAGATCATATCTCAACAATTGGTCCATCAGGACAACCAAAGCCCGTCAGGCCTCGGGGTAGCAAGGCAAACGAAACAAGCATTATTTACAGTTTTATTTATTTAAAGAAGTTTCTTCCTTTTCGCATTTTAATTTCTGCAAGAAAAAGCTCCCATGTTCAAACAATTACTTAATCAAAGCATTTCCAGCTTCTTTATAAGTCTTATATTTACTTGCTATTGTTTTCCTCACCATCACTTTATTTACA
Organism: Nicotiana undulata; assembly: GCA_005239495.1. NCBI lineage: Eukaryota > Viridiplantae > Streptophyta > Magnoliopsida > Solanales > Solanaceae > Nicotiana > Nicotiana undulata. The sequence goes on from MDKH01091262.1 coordinate 35,772, forward strand.
CATCATTACTGTTACTTATCTTGATGAACCAACGACTGTGACCTGCAACGAGGCAACGCAACAAATGGATTCCGAGTCAGATGAGGATGATATACCACATGATATTATTAAAGAGGTCGAGAACTTTGAGAATAGACCTAAGTCTAACTTGGACGAGACTGAGGTCATCAACCTGGGAAACGCAGAGAAAGTCAAAGAAACACGCATCAGCATTCATCTGCCGCCGTCAGAAAAGAAGGAATATACGGAATTCTTAAGGGAATATGAGGACATTTTCACCTGGTAATATGATGACATGACTGACCTCAGTACATCTATTGTGGCCCACAAGCTGCCAACCAATCCAACATGCCCACCAATGAAGCAAAAGCTTCGGAAGTTCAAACCAGACATGAGTTTGAAAATCAAAGAAGAGGTCACCAAATAGATCAACACCGGGGGTTCTCCGAGTGGTCGAATATGCTACATGGTTAGCTAACAATGTGCCTGTACCAAAGAAAGATGGGAAGGTCAGAGTCTGCGTCGACTACCGGGATCTCAACCGGGCCAGTCCGAAAGACGACTTCCCCCTGCCCAATATACACATCTTAATTGATAACTGTGCCAAGCACGAGCTGCATTCCTTTGTAGATTGTTTTGCTGGTTACCATCATATTTGGGTGGACGAGGAAGATGCTGAGAAAACGGCATTCATTACGCAATGGGGAGTGTATTTTTACAAGATGATGTCATTCGGTTTGAAGAATGCAGGGGCTACCTACATGAGAGCCATGACTACTATATTCCATTACATGATTCACAAAGAGATTGAGGTGTACGTGGACGACGTCATTATTAAATCAAAGAAATGCGCTGATCACAGGGAGGATTTGATGAAGTTCTTCAACAGGTTAAGAAAATACAATCTGAAACGGAACCCTGCGAAGTGTGTAGTCGGGATTCCTGTTGGGAAATTACTAGGGTTCACTGTCAGCCGCCGAGGAATATAACTGGATCCATCAAAGGTCAAATCCATCCAAGAATTGTCTCCACCAAGGAACAAGAAGGATGTTATGAGCTTTCTGGGAAGGCTCAATTATATCAGGCGGTTCATAGCCCAATCTACTGTCATTTGCGAACCAATTTTCAAGATGCTAAGAAAGGATGCGGCCACCAAATGGACTGAGGATTGTCAAAAGGCTTTCGACAGAATCAAATAGTACCTCTCAACACCACCGGTCTTGGTACCTCCAGAGCCGGGTAGACCTCTATTACTCTACCTTGCTGTGTTAGATGGAGCTTTCGGTTGCGTTCTCAGGAAACATGACAAAACATGGAGGAAAGAGCAAGCAATTTACTACCTCAGCAAGAAGTTTACTCCGTATGAGGCCTGGTATTCTCTATTAGAGCGCACCTGTTGTGCTTTGACTTGGGTCGCACACAAGCTGAGGCATTATTTTTGTGCCTACACAATGTACCTCATATCGAGGATGGATCCGCTCAAGTACATCTTTCAGAAGCCCATGCCCACTGGCAAGCTAGCTAAATGGCAGATCCTGTTAAGTGAGTTAGACATCATTTACGTAACTCAGAAGGCGGTCAAGGGACAAGCATTAGCCGATCAACTTGCTGAAAATCTTGTGGACGGAGAATACGAACCATTGAAAACGTATTTCCCCGATGAAGAAGTGTCATTCGTAGGAGAGGACATTGCAGAATCCTACGATTAATGGAGGATGTTCTTTGATAGGGCTGCAAACTTCAAAGGCGTTGGTATTGGAGCAGCCCTGATATCAGAAACCGGTCAACATTATCCGGTATCCGCAAAACTCTGATTTCCCTGCACCAACAACATGGTTGAATATGAGGCCTGCATCCTGGGGCTCAACTTGGCAATCGACATGAATGTTCAGGAATTATTAGTGATTGGTGATTCAGACTTATTGATACACCAAGTCCTAGGAGAGTGGGCGACCAAGAATTCCAAAATATTGCCATATCTACATCGTGTGCAGGAATTGAAAAAGAGGTTCACAAAGATTGAATTCCGGCATGTTCCCAGAATCATGAACGAGGTCGTCAATGCACTGGCCACCTTGTCATCTACGATCCAGCATCCAAACAAGAACTTCATTGATCCCATCCTAGTGAGGACCCACAATCAGCCAACTTACTACGCCCATGTTGAAAAGGAAGCAGACGGAAAACCTTGGTTTCATGATATCAAGGAGTACTTGGCAGAGGGAGAGTACCCAAATCTTGCAAACGCTAGTTAGAAGCGCACTCTTCGAAGGTTATCAAACAATTTCTTTCACAATGGAGAAATCCTGTATAGGAGGACTCCCGAACTGGGTTTGCTAAAATGTGTCTAGGCAAAGGAAGCAACGAAGTTGTTGGAGGAAATACATGCTGGTACATGCGGTCCTCATATGAACGGGTTTGTTCTAGCAAAGAAGATACTTCGGGCTGGTTATTTCTGGATGACCATGGAAACAGACTGCATCCAGTATGTCCGCAAATGCCATCTATGTCAGATACATGGGGATATGATAAAGGTACCTCCCAGTGAGCCTAATGCAACAAGCTCACAATGGTCGTTCGCCGCCTGGGGCATGGACTTTATTGGACCAATCGAGCCTGCAGCTTCTAATTGACACAAGTTCATTCTAGTTGCCATTGACTATTTCACCAAATGGGTCGAAGCAGCATCCTACAAAGCAGTTACTAAGAAAGTTGTGGCCGATTTCGTCCGCGGTCGCATTGTTTGTCGGTTCGGAGTTCCAGAGTCAATCATCACCGACAATGGTTCCAACCTAAACAGTGATTTGATGAAAGTAATATGTGAAACCTTCAAGATCAAACACAAGAATTCTACAACATACAGACCTCAAATGAATGGAGCCGTTGAGGCTGCCAATAAGAACATCAAGAAGATATTGAGAAAAATGATAGAAAAGCACAAGCAATGGCATGAGATATTATCATTTTCTCCGTTGGGGTATTACACCACGGTTCGCACATCGACTGGGGAAACTCCTTACATGTTGGTATACGGTAAAGAAGCCGTCTTTCCTGCTGAAGTTGAGATCCCATCTTTGAAAATCATACAAGAAGCTAAGCTCAGCGACGCAGAATGGGTAAGAAGCCGCTATGAGCAATTGGCCCTCATAGACGGAAAAAGAATAAACGCGGTTTGTCATGGTCAGCTATATCAGAATAGAATGACCAGAGCCTTCAACAATAAATTCAAACCAAGACGATTCACACAGGGGCAGCTGGTGTTAAAGAAAATCTTTCCTCAACAAGATGAAGCAAAAGGGAAATTCTCTCCGAATTGGCAAGGCCCGTACATGGTTCACCGAGTGCTGACAGGAGGAGCACTCATACTGGCGAAAATGGATGGAGAAATTTGGCCTAAACCAATCAACTCAGATGCAGTCAAGTGCTACTATGTGTAATTATTATGTTTCTGTCAATGCAGTAAATTGAAATACGCCTGAGCTGATTCTCGTTTAAGAAGGGATACGTAGGTAGCCCTATGGGTTCGGTCACATTTTAATAAAAAAATTCATTCCCCCCCCCCTCCCCACGAATAGAAACTGGGGCAGAAGTTTGAGGAGGGACCTCAAAATTCCGAAGCAAGTTCAACCGAGCACCGCACCAGTGACAGCCAGGAGCCTTCACCCATCAAACTGGGGCAAAATTTTTAGAAGGACCCTCAAATTTCCGTAGCAAGAGAGGTTGCAATGTCTTGAGCCGCGTCGTGGTCGTCGGTTCATCCAAAGAAAATTATTTTTTCAATTATATGTTATATCATATTTTTA